>JAQGBY010005483.1:0-14589 GCA_034698785.1 Mycogona germanica | reverse complement strand
TCATTCTTTTGATGTGGAGACGCCATTTTTTAAAGTTTAAAGCCAAAGGGAAACGTTACAAAAGCCAAAATTTTGTATTTATATAGTATTTGTATAGAACGTATGATAAAAATACAATTTTTTAAAAGTATTGGCTTTTATTTTCCAAAGCCTATTTCGTCATGTAACTACATTACAGTACAAGCCACCATTAAACCCCAATTGTTCTCTAATCTACTCGTCTTAGTCGACTCGCTTTTGCAATTCCTTAGCCACGTCCTAATATCACATTTGCAGGTTTGCCAGTTGCTGGTATGGAACAATGCCAGCTCCACAACAAAAATATAACTGCAAAATATATATGAAATGAATGTATCCCGCGTTTTAAAAAAATGTACAAACCTCAGCGACAACGAAAGAAATTACACTATTTGCATGCAGAATACTAAATGAAGCCGGTGACATTTCGTTTTGCACGTCTGTTCACAGATCTAGTGTTATTCCATCACTTCTACGTCAACGTGCTGCATGCCCTGAAGAAGCTTTCAGAATGTCTGACGTTCGCTTGGAATGATTTTTCAGTGTCTGGAAAATCTATCAAGTTCCTACGTAGACCTACAGTTAGCAAAGTATAAAAAATAGTGAATCAATAACTGAATATATTTACTCATTTGACGACTTTGATACCCTCATTCAAACGATTTTGTTAACAAAGTAAATTGCAGAGAAAACGGACCACTTAAGAATACTCTGTATACTGTAAGGATGGAAATGATTAATCTACCATCAGAGAGATAATTTCAGACTTGAAATATTTATTTAGGATATGTATAGCTGGCTGCAGCAGGTTCATCGTGATTACGAGCTAAGATTGCTCTTAAATAATTCGCTTATGCCATTGGGGATTTTGCTAATAGATTTTGCTCAAGTGCAATTCTGAATGATTGAAAATGACGAAGAAAAAAGAAGAAAATGAAGTAAAAGCGGGTTGGATACTGAAATTCGAATGTATTTTCTGGTACGAATAGAGGATGTCTCATGTTGAGCTATGCGTACCCAAGATACCTTTTGGCTCCATCTAAACGCACAACTTTTTCCATATAAATGTAAATGAGTGCTGGCGCAGTCATGTGCGTATTCCAATGCAGTCGTGATTTGGCTAGCTTAACTCGTATGAATAAATACGCCCCCACACTCATACAAAACGATAGGCCTATTTCAGTTAAGTGGAAACAGATGCCACACTGCATCCAGCCGCGAACGAAACACAGACTAGCTAGCGCGGAACATCGACAGCGCCAAGATTATGAAAAGTGCATAATTAAACGGAGCATGCATCATGCTGCGCCAGTCTACACATCTGCACGTATCCTCCTGAGGTCAGGGAAATCACCCACCGAATACTAGTGACGTCGTCTGTCCATGCCCCATGATATCCATGAGCGACAATCTACCATACTGTTTATTTAAGCGCCCATTTCTTTTGAGTAGCGGCATTGTAGCCCTCCAATGATTTGGAAACAATCGGCTTCCGAGTGTTATTTATTCAGAGAGTTTGAATAATTCTAACATCAAAGCTCTGTCTTCTTAAGACAGGCGGTAACAATGAGAAAGTGTTAGAGCTATATAGAATTCAAGTTTCTCCGTTAGAAATCAAATGCATTGGTTCGTGTGCGAATGTTCTAAATTAATTTTTACATGCTGTTCATAATTTTTTGTTATCACTATTCCATATTTCAGCAAAATGAAATTATTTCATATTTAAATAAAACCGAATTATTCCATATTTAATCAAAATTTAATTATTCCATACTTCACAAAAATCAAAATATTATATATTTCAACAAAATCGAACTACTGCATATTTCAGCAAAATCGAATTGTTCCATATTTAAACGAAAAAGTATTATTCCAATCTCAAAACTGCATTTTTACCAACAGAAAGAACACTAAGCAGTTTAGAAAATTGCTTAGTGTTGCTTAGCTTGAATGGTATTGTTTAAAAAATTGCTATATTAACGGCATATATAAAAATGATAATTGTGATTAAAACACACGCTGGGACCAAGGAGAATAAATATGGTCTGCATATGGTTAGGCGACGCATGTACGAGTAGTTAAAAGCTTCTTATTTTCGAAAATGAGTTGATCACTTTCAGCTAGTTCTGTAGCTTCCACTTATGCAATTTGTTCATTCGACGACATAGCTTACTGTGAAGTCCCAACGATAATGACTCATATTAGTGTATCCTTTTAAATATCTTGTCTCCGATCGAGCTTCAGACGGATAATAATCCTTTCTAAAGATTCGGTGAAAGCAGTTCTTCTGAAAGTATATTTTCAACGATCAATCAGTACTTTAGGACAAGCCTGAATAAAACGAACATGGAAATATGTAAGTGATGGAAAATAACGATCCGGGTGTTCTCACTTCTACCATCGAGGTGACAGGACAATTAGGTCGTACAATAGCCGCTGAGAGAACCCTAGTTTACGAATTCATGTTACACCAGCCACCATTCTTTCTGGCAAAGGCAAAGGCTGGTCATAAGACATTTCACCAGTTTCTCTCTCCTTACGTACGGACATATTTGCAATCATCTTTGTCATCCGAACGAATGCAGTAGTTCTTAACCCATCTTGTACAAGTAAACAATCATCATCCGGGAGCTGTTTTTTGTCAAACGCAAGACAACTTATCTCACTTATTGCGGCGATAAAGTCTGTCCGTTTAAGAAAAGGAAATTGTCCGAAAGTTAATTCGACCACAACTCAAACAACCAAGAACCGCTTGTCATAAGAGACAGATACGTCGGTGGGCCGTTTTTCAAAGTGTCAGAGAGCGTTCATTGTTCGGCGTGTATTTGTATAGACAGCGTGCGGCCGAGCAAACGGTAATTTCCCAGACTCTTCTTTTATTGTGCTGCTTGCGGTAACTTGTATTGTCGGTAGGCGCATGTCGTCTTCAGAAAGACAAGTAAAATCTCTCCGCAATTAGAGCAACCGAGTGGCACTAATCGCCACCAACGGGCGAAAATGCAGGTTAACCTAAAAAATTCCATGTAGTGGCGTGCAATCGCATTGAGGAATAGATTCCCGGTAGAAAGGACCCGATCTCTGGCCAACGTCAATTCAATTATTAAAATCCAATTCGTTTGACGCAAAGCCTACACGCTCTAAGGGGATTAAGGTCCTGAGACCGAAGGTTGGTCGTGACATCTTCGACTACGAAGTTTGCACCAAGTTTAATAAAATAACAAATGCGGAATTACTTCTTCGAAATTGCTATGGATCGAAACCGACATATGCATTTAAGTTTGTCTCTGATTAACGGGATTTTAAATTTTGAGTTCAAAAACCAAGATACAAAAATGTCAAGCAAAAATATTCAACAATATAAGAATATACGAAGAGGCAAGATAGTACTTTTTTTTATTTTTTTAATTCACTGAAGTGACGGGTCACAACAGGAAGATTCTGTACCCTTCTCAGTGCTTAGGAACTTTGTGAGGGGCACATTTTCACCAGTACCCCGAGCCAAAGCCCGCGCCGGGAATCGAACCCGGGACCGCCGAACAACAGTCCGTCATAAACCAACTGCGCCACGACGGGCCGTGCAAATATAATAAAATCAAATATTCATAATAAATTCATAATAAATACATAATGAAATAGAAGTTGTCTCCGGGACAGCACCGGACAAAATATTCAAGTCTTAGGAGAGTGTAAATAAAATTAAACAAGTTGCGCCACCACGCGGATTTAAATGGAATGTTGTTGTGCCACTAGACAGCTACCACGTTTAGAGGCGTGCGGGATATGATCATCGGATGTAAGCGGAAGTTGGGCGAGCCACGAAATTGGTGTTCTGCTCTACGGGAGGTTGGAACCGAATACAGACGCATCCGCAGCTTCCCCCCGCCACCAAAAAGAAGTTTTAATGGAAAGCAAAATGAATCAGACTTTCGGGAAACCGGATCCAATAAAGGGGGTTCCCGAGCACAGCAGTCACTCGACTGTAACGTACCGACTTCGGTATCAATTTACTTAATTGCCAGTGGCATGTCGCCGATCGATTCGCTTCAAATATCGCTCCTGAAATCGACATCAAAAAATACCTACGCTGCCGGCGTCCATCTCCAACGGTGCTCAAGTTCATCAACTGATGACAATGCACTGTACTTGCTGACTTGTTCCTAAAAAGTAAGATGTTGATGTCATGCAAAGAGTTCTGTATGCAATGCTTAGTTTGTTTTGAGTGTGACTTGTGGAGAATTTATACAACTTTCAGATTACATTTTTCGCAAAAGACGCATTAAGTTGCATCCATACTAGAACCCGTTGCACGAAGTCAAACGTTAACTTTGAAAGGAAACAATTTAGGCTATTAATTAAAATGTGATGAAAATATTATTTTTAACAAAATTGATTTCGATTAAAACATCAGTCTATTCAAATTTCGTACATGTATCACAATTCGAAGGACATGTACATATTTTTACAAGTACAGTGGTGTACACCGGCATCGAAGGAAAAATACCCCACTCCAACCGTACAACCAGTTCTTCTCTCAACGAGCTAAACTGTGATATTCACTGTATATTTAAAATTTCCAAAATCTAAAAATTGAATTTGGTTGCTTAATCTGCTAACTCGGCAAATTGCATCACCAGATCAACCGCCCACATTTCGTATCAAATAAGTACACCTAACATAACATCTTCAGTAAGAAGAAAATCTTATTTTCAATTTCATGTTCATCACACATGAGCACCAGACGCAGCGACTAAATTGATCGGCGTATTTATTCAACGATAGTTAGATAGCCCACTTAAGGTAAGGAATTGAATGCCCCATCGGCGACGATAACGTGCAACGGACCAAGAAATGGAAAGGCAGCTGCTTAAACGCTCTCCAGCGGTCCCTTCGGTACAATGAACTATTTCATTTGCCACTAAATAGGCGTTTTATTGTGCACTGCAAGGGTTGGGCCAACTCGTGAAGTAGAGAAACGATGACGCGCTCCAGAGGCTCCTCACTATTTGGAAACGTTCGTGGATTTTTACATGGCGTCACTTTGGTCGCCGCCAACAGTAGCAACGAGGACATTCCACATAATAGGAGCAAAAATGCTTTTAAAATGCTCTTTATCTACCATTATCCGAATCTACCTGAAAACGAAGTCTCTTAAATCTGATACAGCTATTTATAATACTGCATCTCCAACAAATTACAAATAAGAGTCAACCTATTAATTTTTCGAAAAAGTGCACAAAGCACGAACTGCCTCGGATATATTTAACTAAATAAAAAAACAAAGCAAGAAGTACGTTAGCGGCATAATCCGAAAGTTACAGTGAAAAACGACGAAAGGAATGATATTTTTAAGAATCTCATTGACTGACGAGTTTCTTACGGATTTTGCGGATTATGGCATCATCGAGATTCTTAAAAATATCATTCTTTTCATCGTTTTTCACGGTAACTTTCGGATTATGCCGCTAAACTATCTAGCTTTGCGTCATTAATTTTTCATTCACTCAACGAGAATAATCAGAGTGTCCTGACTTAAAGCGAGATATTACAACTAAGACATCCACATAGAAAGTGAATACTCGATACCGTAATTAAAGCTTCACAATGAATATTGCTTTCCAGCAATTTTCGAATGCCCTTACATTGAATGTCTGTTTAAATGCATCACATACATAAAGTTTATCACAATGCCAACAGAGCTGGACCCATATTGTTCTGCGACATTCGTGGTAGAATTATTATTCGGACGTGCGATAAAAATGCGCACACATTTTTGACTGTTGCAGTTCATCGATAATAGGATCAACATCGTGACGGATCGTAAGGCCACGCACCAACACAATAACCCTTCACCCAAATTTGTTACATTGGGGAATAAATTGACTAAGTGTTCACCATAATCGTCATCATAAATAATGCTAAACTAGCGCCGGTTGCAATATCCGTTTCACAATGGACACGCGTGAATAAACCGAACAGCGTAGTAACCAATGGCAAATTCCTCGTTTTTTAAAAAAGAGAAGTACGAGGCGAGATGTTCAAATGATTTATTTCTTAAATGCGATATTCATAAACAGTATATATCGTAAAAAGAAAATTTGAAAATATGAATACACTAAATACACTTAGTTAAACGTGGCGAGTATTGTAAAATTCAAGTGCGTTTTGCAATTCGTTCTTTTCAATTTAAAATCTAGTTCAATAAAAAATAATCAGCTAGGAAAATAACAGTTACCCAATGCTGTACTAAATATTTACTTTTTAAATTAACAATTAAAATTGGAAAACGTTAATCGAATCGAATAAAATTTCGCACATTTATTGACAATATATTCCTTTTTTAATTACCCGTGTTAACGCGTTTGTAGGTGAATTCATCGTTTTGGTTGGCGATTCCAAAAATGGCGTTCTGTGCCGTTTACGTAAAACGAAAGAATTAAAACGATTTCAGTTTTAAGCCTGTCCGCTTCCAGGACGGCGACCAGCAGAACCATTTTATTTTTACAATTCTAAACAATTATAAAACGATGACGTCACGTACACGTACACGCTCGTGTACGATGGCAATTGAAAAAGAAATGTATTGCCAATAAGTGTGCGAAATTTCATTCGAGTCGTAATTTAACGTTTACCAATTTTAATTGTAAATTTAAAAAGACTCCATTTATTTTTAGTCCACCGTTTTTATTTTTAGTTCATCGCATCAGTTAAGCAGTTAACAAACTAGAATGAAACAAAATATGCCCAAATCCTCCGCCTTTCTTTTTACATGTACAATATACATATGTTCTCCCGGCAAGCGAAATAAAAAATTTAAACATTCATGGTTTAGACTCTTGTCTGAAGAGGATATGCCACATTAAAGATTTACAAAAATATTGTGAGCTATTCCAATTCTAGTCCCTTGAAACCTTTAGTAATAGTATTCTGCGGCACAACACGTTTTGAAACTAAAGGCTCCTATAGATGAATACATCAGGTTTAGGATATCGCTTCGGAAGATGGCAAAGAAGGAAAATTGCGTCGTCAACCCTTTTTTGTCCATCAATATCCGCCAGCTTTAACCCAACTGTGTAATGTTGCACTTAACGCGGGGCGTTCGCATTTGAACTTGCTCAATTGTTACGTGTACTTCTTCCTCCCTTGGAGATTGCGCGCCGAGGCATCCGTGTAGCGTGAGCATATTCAGTTCGTCTTAAAATCGATAGAATCTGCCGTACGAAAAAAATGTTTTTGGCAGACATGTACGTCATTTGCTTTTTCCCTCGAGGTTAGCGCGCTGTCAAAGGTGATTTTCATGTATACTCTCCATATGCAGTATATAGACATGTCTTATAGACAATTCTTTGTTCCACCGATTTTCGAATTCTCAGTGATAGGTGCAATACTCCCACGGCTTGGATGTTTCCCAACGACAAACTTCCAAGTCGGACCCCGGTAGAAGTTGCAGCTCGAAATTGTTACTAAACTTGGATGATGGGAAAAATTAAATAAGTTGATAGGGCTAAAATCCGACAATGAAAAGCGATTCGGTTGAATGAGATGAATTTGTCTTTTAGCTAGAATTAGGATATTTAGGTTTGCAGTAAAACTACTTAAAAATCTAACCAATGTAAAATCTAGGGTAATAACTGGTAATAACAATAAACTTCTTTAAAACCGTTTCTCTAAATAACGTTCTTCGTTTGTCAATGGATGTATAAAGGATGTAACTTGTACAGAAATCTGTTGTTTCCGCAATATTTGCTATATTTTGGGCATTATTTTTAAAGACTTTTTTTGCGCAATCAACTGTAGTCAACCGCACTATACATGCGTTACGTACCCCTCATGTGCTTAGGCACTATGCGAGGGGTCACGACCAAGGATCGAAATTTTCGAGAGCCCGCGCCGGGAATCGAACCCGGGACCGCCGAGCCACAGTCAGGCGCTAAACCAACTGGGCTACGACGAGTCGTACAGGGTCGTAAGGATGTAATTGACAATAAAATATGCGTCACATATTCGTAATATGCAAATGTTAATTTGCATAACAAGAGCATACAATTTTAGCAAGTGGATGATCGGCAGAATAAAATCTTATAGCACTATTTTTACCAAATGTAAGAAAAAATGCGGTGTCCCTAAAAGACATAACAGACGCAAATAGGCACCACTGTATCAAGCTGAGTATCCCTAGGCAGAAGCGCACTTGTGATCTCGACATCTTTCGCGAAACGGAACGGAAACATCCGCCGCACACTCGTGGCGCATGTTACCAGGGCTCATTTCCTGAACAAAATGTCAGTCGCTTTTCGCCAGAGGAACTATTCAAAGAATTGTTATGGTAGATCACCGTAATCGTAAACTTTACCACAGGGTGGCATCCGAAGAAAACATTAATTCTGTTCAGGTTTCAGTGATATTTTCCCATTTACTCGATGCTGCGCTGAAATGAGAAAAAACAATTCTAAACCTAATCTTAGATGCACGCGAGCCTGAATGGATAAGGTCTCTCCTCCACCATCAGAGTTCTACCACTGCACAGCATTTGATGGCATTATTTTGCATGGTGCTCTATGAAAAGAGCCGATATTCAGTTTTCCAAGCTTGCCAACAGATGGCTGCACCATTCGCGAGCATAGAGTACGACGCGCAGTTGCAGCGCCTGAATTCGTAATGATACCTAATGAAACTAGGAAAAATATACTCCAGGGAAATTTCATTTTCACAAACGAAGTAAAACCTCAGTGTGCGTGATACGCATACGTTTTTCTTTCCCACGCGAAGAACTTGATGGGTGAATAAATGGGGCTTCAATCTTGATTTGAGCGGAATAAAATTATCGGGTGGTAATAAAATCAAATATAAATTTGTAATTTAGATAGAGCAGGATAGCAATAGAACATGTCCTTTAAATTGGATGCATTCAGTACATGAACAAATACTGGTTAGAATCAGTGTATTATGGGACGAGGGATGGTGCAACTTGAGGTCTCCAAATAAACAGCTCTCCCTCTCTCCCTGTGACATAAAATGTGTCATTTTGTCGAAATTGTTTGGCGCACGGGCTCCGGGGTTAATATTACTGAGGTGCAGACGTTATCGCCAAAAGCACCCCCTGAAAACTTCCCCGCAATGCACCTTCACGATCGAAGCGTTTTGCCGTAAAATGTCGCAGCAGCAAAATTTCACGGCGGGATCTTTCAAGCAACACCAGTCAGTGTAAATAAATAGTAATGAGAAAACACGGTCGTATTTATAGCTCGACAAGCAGTCCGAGTGAAAACAATTCAAGACTGCCTCCTGAGAATCTCGGGAACACTAAAGACACTAAAATTGGTTGGATATGACGTCTTACTAAAACCGAAAGTCTATTTACTAAAATTGTGGCATGACGTGAACGAAATGTTTCTTCGTTGGCGAGATGGGGCAATTTGCATTGTTTCTTATTTACTGGAACAATTTAATTAAAACAAATATACTGTAACACATGTTTTTCATTCACGCTATACTATATTCATAAAAGTCTGACATTTTGTGTGTCCGTCAAATCCAAAACTCACGAAACACAAAGTACAAGATCACGCGCTCGAATTTTATTAGAAGTTGAACGCACCTTCTCAAGTACAACTAAAAATCTTGAGCACAGTTGAACACATGGGGGAATTGTCATTCGAGAGCGACTCGTGTTTTCTTGTCGAAGCACAGACGAGCGGCACGCGCCAATTCTGTTCAATGTCTGAACGCACCTTGCTAAGCCTGCTTGGCCAGTGTGACTAGGGTATAATACGTAAAAGAAAAAGTAAAATATCGTAAAGAAAAACCCTACAGAGCTTTCCCATTCGGCATCGCCTGCGTTTTAGTACAGCGCGTAGAACACTACAATGACGCTATCATCGCTAAACCGTTCAAGAGGCAAACAGCTTTTGGCGAAATGTGCGCATGCGCTGTTGGTCATGTGTATAGCCAAATGTCCAGGGGTGACTCGATTAGGTTAGGCACCCGTTTATAGTTCAGGATGGTCAAATGTGCGGCGCAGATCAATTTATTTCTGATGCATTGACGTCAGACATTTGAACCGGAGAATAGTCTTTATTATTATTTTGGGAGTAGCACATAACTATTTCCGATGAAATTTGTGCCCTACCTGCAAAATAGGATCAAAAGGCAGCATTCGGAAGTATAAATAATTCTGAAATATTAAAGCTTTCTTTATTAACTCTCTTTCTCACGACTACTGTAGATCAACTACTGTACGACTACTGTACTGGCTCACGCACGGAAAATTTCAATTTAAAGGGAAACCGGTCAAACAATTCTCAAACTATTTGAACTGCCCTTCTCATAAAATATTCTCTTGAGGTTAGAGGCACTGGAGTACTTCTATTCGGGATAGGTGCGTGACGGAATAGTTATACGTGCGTATGCAAACGTATTCGCTCGTGCAGCTGCTGCATATTTTTGCGAAAGGTTGCAGCTACGTAGTCAAGTGAAGGCTCAGAAATCGATTTTATTCTCAAGTTTTCTGCGATTACAGATACTCAA
Source organism: Mycogona germanica (assembly GCA_034698785.1). Taxonomy (NCBI): domain Eukaryota; kingdom Metazoa; phylum Arthropoda; class Diplopoda; order Chordeumatida; family Chordeumatidae; genus Mycogona; species Mycogona germanica. Next base: position 4,047 of record JAQGBY010005483.1, on the reverse strand, counting down.
TGGCTCAGCAATGCAAATTTTCTGTCTGATCAAATGCAAATAAGGGGGCAAGGTTGACATTGGCAGCTCCACGTATATATATAGCTGTGCACGCAGCGTGGCTGCGAATCAGAATGCAAACCAGAAACCATTTTTGGCTTTACAGACAGATAAGAGCGCGATGTCGGGGTTAATTTTGACGTAGAGTTTACGACTTTGGGCTCACATTTTGGATTTGACAGTTCATCAGAAAAGAACCCGCTACCACAGGGTCCTGCTGTCGGTTCAGCTGTAATGATCAATTTCTGCTGTAACATTCCCCAGAAGGTTCTCTTTTGCGTTACAATCGAGTTGCACTGTCAAAATACCTGAAGTGAAATACCTAAATAATTTCAATTGTACTTCAAATAGGGGCAAACACATCTTCCACATCACCAGCACTTTCTTGAAATACACATCGCGTAGACCTTTGACATTCTATTCAACGCACCCCTCTCAAGCGTATTTGAAATTCTCGAGCACATTATTATGGTGGCATAAACTTTCCAGAAAGCGCAACTTTCTTGCTACATAGCGCGGACTCGCACAATTAGCTCTATTTAACAAACGCACCCAAAACAAGCTCGCTTACAAATGTGACACGCGTGCTTGGCCAGAGCCACTATTACGTCATCAGCATTTTAGGCTTATTATCACATTTAAAGATGGCGGCCGCTTTGAAGCGAGACTCAGTTTCTAAGCTTTCGACATAAAATTAGTCGCGAGCATTACTAAAAAAATAATCAACTACAATATACAGAGTGTACTGCAAGATGATTTCCACTTTTCGGAGACAATCCAATATCCTGAAAGTATTTCAATTTACATCAGGCTTGTTCACGTTTTTAAATACACGCACAAAGAACTTTTAAAATGCTTCCTGTAACATAATTTCCGACCAGATATGCATATGAAATTTTAAAAAAGATACCATTCACATCGTTTGCTTAAAGGTCACCAGAGGTAAACTCACGGGGACTGGTTCAAATTGACAATATTGTTTCGCATTGCACATTGATGTCAGTATTGGAATACTTCTGCGCAATTTTATTATTAAAAAAAATAATCTCGAAGCATCCATGATCGGAATCTACATTTGGCGACCTAGCTATTCGGCCGGAAGCGAGATGTCACAAACATCCGCTCGCATCAATAACAGAATGAGGTGTACGTGCACAGCGACGTCTGCCTACGCTCGGAGACACTCGGTGTGCTCCGAAATAGCGCTGAAGAAAAAAAAATGGAAGCTAATTAACGCCAGAGAGTCGCCCGAGAAGCGCAGGAATCTAACATGTATTGTGCGGCAGATTCGGGGCAAGATTCGTGACACACCAATCAATACGACTTGCTGGGTGCGTAGAGAAGTCAGCATCGGCGCACTGATTCGCGCGTGTTCGAACGGTGGAATTAACAATACCGGTTCATCACCGAAACTATGATAATCAGGGGAGAAATTTTTGGGACCCGGCCAACGGCGTCCTCCGTTAAACCGCTTCAGGCCATCGATAGGACGGAACATTTAAAATGCATTTCTAAATTAAAATATGCAATCACAGCTACCATTTCATGAGAAGAAGACAACAAAGTTGCTTGGGCCGAACCTCAATATTTAGAAGGCAAAAGTTTTGGCAGACTCAAATATCAAGAATGTCAAGATAGGAGGTTGTGAGATGGATGGAATGAGATGGAAACAAATGATGTGCTTGTGTTAGGTTCCTAGTTCCAAGCTAGACAGAGGACGGAGTTTCGCGTTTATCTATGGGCAAGCACTGTACAAAAACTTTTGCTGTGCGGGCAAGCATCAGGGGGTGCGTTTTGCTTTACAAACACATTGCGGACATTAGAAAGGTGCTCTACCAATTAAGCTAACAAACCGTTGGTTACACATTGCGAACAATTATTTCAATAATGACTTTCGAAAAATAATGACATCTATGATTAGATTTTAGTTGGAAATTTCATTAACCAGATTTTGTTTGTGCTGCTTCAATAAAGGAATACATATTAGTAAATTAATTCACAATTCTTTTCAATATCCGAAATTCAGTCACACTCAATGAATTCAGGGTTTTATCTAGCATCTCAGTTTTACTAAATAAATTTGGAGAAAAAAATTCTATGCACGCTTGCAGAGCAAATCAGTGAAAGAGTAATGGCCTCAAAATTAAAAAAGCTACACGTAGTGTCATATCTGTGTTTCCCGTGCGCTTCAGAATTTATATCACCTTATGGCCTCCTAAGATCCCATGCACACATACATTTACTCCTTCGTTCAAAAAGTTCCGGGATTTTTTGGCATGTACAATCTTTTTAAAAAAATGGAATCGCCCAAATGGGCAGCTAAGGACTGGATACGTCATAACGATAACGCTCCAGCGCACCGTTCACCTATTGTTCAAAGGTGCCTCGTTAAATCGGGCACCACAGTATTGCCACTTCCTCCTTATTTTTCCGGACCTCGCGCCGAGTGACGTTTACCTGTTTCTGAAAATGAGGCTACTGATGAAGGGACAACGTTTCGGTGATGAAGATGCAGTAAAAACAACTGGGATACTGGTATACATATTCCAGGTATACATCGAAGGTGTGAAAACCGTTCTCAAAGCATTACATTTGAAAATTAGCGCTAGTCCCAGGTTCCAGATCTAGGAGTACTACAAATTTAGCTCTCAAAGTGCACAATTTGGAAAAGTATGAGCACAGTTCTACTTTTTACGCGCATTTTATTTTCACTCAATTTATTTTCAAAGTTTATCTGACATGAACGTGAACATGAACATAATAATTTCGAGTAACATAATGGGTATGACATGATGACTACATAATGGACATTATTTTATGAACGCGTTTGTCCCTGGTGGAAACAAAATTAGATCTGGGGAGGATAGCCGTTTAGATGACACGTCTAAAACATATGTCATACACTGGCAACAGCCCGCCGCCCGCTGCGAAGACAAAACAACGCCGAACACACGCACTTGTTTTTGGATGAGCAAAATGCGCGACGACCAGCGCCAGGACTAGTAACTACTAAAACAGGCGACAATTAGCCAGCATTGCCTCGTCCAATTAATAAAGAGTGAGAGGCGCGGCCTCCGTTTTTTTCCCCCTATCAATTGCCGAGCGATAACCTCCAACATGGCGTAACCGTTCTGCCATCACCTCCCGAGACCATCGTCAAAACAGTAGCACCTCTTTTCCAGAAAAAATCAATGCAGCATTTCAATTAGGAAACGAAAACATTTACAAAATGTGAATTAATTTAAACTTGTTTTCCAAATGTTTTCAAACAGTGCTAGTTCGCAAATCACGCATGAGGCCGGAAATGATACTAAGTAGTATATCGATGCTGACGTCTTGATATAATAGTATCGATATGCTGCTGGTGCGATGCTTAAGACATGGATATCTTTACGTCGCTTAACCCGAGGCCCAGTTTAGCTTCAGTTAAGGTTCAGACTCGCGGGCTCAGGAATCTGCGTACACATCGACCGCGGCCTTCCTCACAAAACGGAACACAACCACCAATCATAATGTAAATTAAAATAATTGCTTTTAGTTGGATGGGCGTGTGTGGCTCCACGAGTCAGCTACTTACTACATATACGCTGGCGATGATGGAAAGTCTGCGAATACGAGCTCTCTCGTTTTTGGGCAGGCGTTAGCTAACTGTTTTGGTGTGGCGTTGTTCGCATTTCAAATTGGAATCTTGGCCGAGGGCAAGGCAAAAAGGGTGTTAAAAATGTTATTTTCATTCGATAGGCACGGGTTTTGACACTGCCCATATTGAAATATTATCCTCTATCTGTACAGTGTGGACTAAAAAATGGAGTTATTTTAAACCTGATTAAGGTCTGAGTGACAAGGATATAACTTGAAAACATAATTTACAAGAAGCTTGGTTCCCGGCTTTGCCTGGGGTTACAGTAGCCACCAATTTAATAAAAAATTTATTGTTTAAATTTACCGGCTATTTTACGTTTTAACGATTGTCTCATCTGTAACGTCAGTTTCTAGTTTTGGACCTCC
>JAQGBY010005482.1:0-14589 GCA_034698785.1 Mycogona germanica | reverse complement strand
TGGTTTAGTAAGTGGATGTTCATTTTTATGCGATTTCATTGATCCGTTCGAGAGATAGTCTCCGAACACGAAAATCGAAATCTCTGTTTTATAATATAGGATTATCATCATCTAAGGTGCATGCAACGCCGAAAAAAATCCGCTTGGTTTTTTTTATCCGAGGTTAAGAGAAAGGCGATATATGCAATCGGAAAATTTCATTAACTCGCCCTCTGTTGACTCGCTTTTGTTGTGTTCCCGAGCACCAAACAGGTTCTCGAAGGAAAGGGGGGCGGATGGGGGAGTTGAGGGGGCATGAGCCTTGCCAATTTGACACGGCTTGCATCTCGATTGCGGATCTACCGAAGAACATCCTCCAGAGACTCGACGACAGTCAAATACGAGCCAATAACATTGCAAATTGGGGTGCTGGCAATCGCAACTCCAGAACGAAAGAAATCTAGAAATACCAAACCGGAGTGTAACATCAGTGCATATGAAATTATGTCCTCTGGTGGCGTTCCAGAGAATCCGGTGGTTCCTTGAAATTGACTATTGCAATTTTGGAATTCCATAATTACAATCTCCAGCCACCTACCAAATGACGGATAACCCAAGAAGGTAGTTGCGTCACGAATTATTTTTTCGAGCAAGACACGGATAAAAACGATACATTTTTTAATACAAATTTTGAGACTTATCTGTTGTAGCGGCTTGGCTGTCTTTGGGGGGGGGGGGGGGTTTAGGAGGATATATACAAGACGCCTAGGGTGAAGGCACAAAAAAATCTAGCCTGGGAACTTTGCTTGTCTATCTGGCTTCTTGTGTATGTGTATATCTTTCGACGCTGAGTCATTAACCTTTACCAAAATTTCGATTACAACGACGAACAGACGTAACATTCCCCCCCCCCCTTTTTGTTATCTCTTCGAACTCTGCTCAAGGATTATCAATCAGAATTTACGGTTTAAAAAAGCTGAAAGGTTGAGTTGGAAACTATTGCAATACAGAAGTTGTTGAGATGAATTTCGAGAACTGTTTGTTTGAAATTTGATAACGGCTCAATTGGTTATTCACCGAATTCTCACCGAGGAGATATTACGAAAGTGTCGATCGGATAATCTGGTCTTATGTGAATCAGCAATATATCAATTTTTGATTCCTCCGAATATTCTCGTTTTAGTTGAGATAAGATAAGATAGCCTAACTTTCCATAACAAAATTCTTGGAAATAAAATATTGAATCATTTTCTTATTAACTTAATGAATGCGTAGATAGTGACAATTTAAATGATGAAATAAAAAATAGAAAATGAAATTATACAGGGTGAAATACTTTGTATAAGCATTAACACATTTCTTTTCAGAAACATTAACAAATCTTTGCTAAAAACATTAACAATAGATTTGAAATTGTGATAGTTTCGTTCGCGTTTTGCACCACGGAAAATGTCAATTTGTTTTGATCAAACGCATAAGCGAATTTAACACGTATGCGCGTGTGTTAAGGCAACACAAAATTACATTATGAGAAAGGAAAGCAATAGTTTTCAAGAGCATCGTAGTATAGCTCTGAAATTCATTACCAACGTCCTCGCCTGAACCTGGTAAAAAAAGATCTACAAATACGACAGTCGAATTGTAGGCCTAGACAAAGTCTAGCGCAAGAGGCAAGAGCGAATCTCCCAACATACAAAAAACTCTGCAGCACTCAACCGCACAATCAATCTTAGTCCAATCCAAACGTAGTCTTTTTTAAAAAAAAAAAGAAAATAGTTGAAACGGGGAGAAGGGAGAAAAAAGTTTCGCTAAAAACAAACACTTGGCACGCTCGAAAATACAACCAAAATAAATATAGTACCTCCAACAAGTCAACTTGGGATCAGTGGCCGCTATGCGCCTCTGGCTAGGCTGAAATTAGCTCTGGGGAGGAATGGACAACCACGAGTATCCAGAGAAAATAAACCTCAATGGTTCTTTCCATTCATACTTTCTATATTTTTCTTGTCTCTTTCATGTATCTATCATGATTTTACCAAATTTACTATTTAAAAAAATATTTCATTGTCTTTTAATAACTAAAAAACTGTAAGAGTTCATATCCACGTGGATAATGGCAATGACCGGATCAGAGGATTGTGAGTTCCAAGTCCGAACATGTTCGCTAATCGGATACAGTATTAATCGTTGGCTGGATTCCTGCCAAAAATACATTTAAATAATAATTTTGTTTCCTCTTCCCACAAAATTTCAGATCATGATGCATGGTTGATATCGCAAAATTAGAAATGATTGGTATTAGCTGCAACATTTGTGTCGTTCCAAAAATATCTATAACTGTTCACAAATACAGGTGAACGCATGATTACGCAATAATTAATTTTATAAAAGTGAGCAGTTTTCTTACCGTAAATCAAAACTGATGTGGAAATATCGTCCGAGTCCGGTTGAGTTCAATTCGTAGCGTTTCCGAATTCCTTTCTTCGGCACAACACGATGTTTCACAAACGGTGGAACAGAGAGATCCTCCGGACGACTACGCTGCTCAGGCTCCGAACAAACAATGATCCCGTTAAAAAAAGATCCTAACCTAACGTCGCGGAGAGACGCCGAACGAGAGAGCAGCGACAGCCGTGGATGTAGTGGGTGGTGGTGGCCTGAACTACAGCGATAGCGCCATCTACAGGAACTGGAGGATCGGGGATATCTCAATACACACGCGTTTCAGCGGATCGATCCAAAGAGGTGGATGGATGGAGTGAGGTCCCATTTACACTACGGATACACTCACGTTCTGCTCAAGGAAAATGGAGTTTTTCTTAGGGCGAACACGCTGGTGGACCTCCTTAACAAATAGCCAAAACAAAAATGACGGCTAGTGTAAACGATACTTAATACTAAATAGCGATTCGCTCCATTGAAATTTTATTTTGTTTGTGAGCCTAAATTCACGCTTGAGTGAAGCAAATCGCGAAATGACCTTATACAGTATAAATAAGAACTCGTAGTAACTTAAAAGAAAGGTCAGAGCGTGTTTTCTTAGGGACTGGGTCCACAAAATTGCCACCACCCACACCATAAAACGACTCTCTTTTTCTGTCAATAAATAGTAAAATTTTTCGAATTGCTTCGAAGATTCGAATTGATTATAGAAGATTTATGTTTTGTGTGCAAAGCGCGACATTAAAAAATTTCGAAATTGATTCGCCTATTTTTTTAAGATGCTGCTGCGATACACAAACGGAGACGCTGCAAGATGGTCGTTGACGTCTGAGATATTTGTTAAGGAGGTCCACCAACCTGTTCGCCCTAAAAAAAACCTCAGGAGGCGACCTGGTAATTTTGCCTAGCCCAGGATTAGTATAAGCTACCTTAGATATATGGATCTTTAACGCACGAGAGCTCCTTTGTTGAATGTTCCATGGTGTAAATCTCACTTCTGTACACCTGATCTAGAGTCAGCACACCGCGCGCCATCTATTGTGCGTAGTCACCAACTCGATTTTCAGATATGACTTCATTTCTTGGCGGCGTTTCACGATTCGTGGTCTGTGGGGGCCGGCGGCGGGACAATTATTTTTATCTAAGTTTCACTCTGGATAATCTGGACAAGTATTATTAACCCTGATTGGCATCGGATTGATTGACTAGGCTTAGTTATAGGTACGTCATTTTCAAATAACTTATTGCACTTAACTTAAATAACTTAAATATTAATACATATGTACTGTACATTGTATTTAAATAGTATTCACGAGACAATTTAAGTTACGACCAATCAAGATTTAATATTTTATTTACACTGATGTAGGACTTTGATCAAATGCAGAATTTTGTGTGTCTAATATTTATAATTTACTATTTTTATTAACGATATTGTTTAAATGAACATAGTGTAGATATTTTTTAATGTTCATTAACATTAATTGCTTTGTTTCAGTAAATAAAAATAGTATTTTGTTGTTGGTACACGTTCGCGCTAGCCACCTTTTAAACTTATAATATTAATTCCGTTGTGAAATCCTGTGCACTTCGAAGTGCTCCAGCACCTGTTTGAGGCGCACATTTTCGTTAGTACCCCAAGATTGCATACCGGAAATCGAACCCGTGAACGTCGCACCACTAAATTGTGTTTTATTTTCTCTAAAGAAACCTTTTTCATGAATCACTAATACGAATACAAATGAAAATACTAATGGAATGAGAAAATGTGCCCGATCTCGTAAACCAAAAAAAAACCATTTATATTTACCTAATTGAAATTGTTCAACGCGGATAAGACTGGAACGCCGGAAATTGAATCAGACACTTGTGGTTTAATTAGATTTGTACGTTTGCCTAAATGAGACTGAGCTGTATTTTTCTTTGACGTTTTTTTCGGTCAACCACGACCAAACCAGTCGGCGGTTTTCACAGTTCGGTTTGCGGCAACTGTTTTTTTTCTTATTTTTTCTCCAGACGTTTATTTACTTCTCCGACGTAAATCACCGAATGCCCTCGGGAGACAGACTACTGCGTGATATATGCGTTTGCCAGCTGTGACGACAGACCCCTGCTATTGGACGCTCGTGTCGAGTTTAATCGAAGACGTGACACGGGAGCGCATCACCGACACGCCTGCGCAATCCCCCAAGCGCCGGCAAATCCTCCTGTTACCCGAGCCTAAACGGACAGGCTAACCGGGATTATTTGTCTACAGTGTTGTTTTCTATTACTTAAATGTGCTGCTATCCAGTTTAAAGTTTGATTACTAGCACCAAACCCATTCGCTTTAGCTAATAATCGTTGATGAGGGACTGCGTCAAATACTTTGCGAAAATCTAAGAAAATCATATCTTGCTGTGTACGTCCATCCAAGGATTTTTGAAGGTCATGGGTGAGAAGGACTTGGTAGGGTATAGATTGACCCCACTGGTCAATCTTATCGCGTTACTAGATTTGTTGGTTGCCTAATCCAACTGGCTCTTTGGATGACGTTTTCGGAGGGAACAAAATTGTGAGGAAATGCTTCAATTATAGCTTCGGCAATTGAGTGATTACACTTCTTAGCCCGTGATCGCGGTTTCGATTCCGGCCGACACCTTCGGAATTTTTCGGGCGAGAGAAATTCCTTAACGCGCCTTCCTTCGGAATGGAAGTAAAGCCGTGGGAGCCGCGCCTGTACGATGTCAGGTACACGTTAAAGATCCCTACCTAGGTAGCTTATACTAAGCCTGGGATAGGCAAAATTTCCAGGTCGTTCACTGGGAGGGTTTTGAGCGGTTAAATCAAGCGGTATACCCCTTAACAAATATTAATAAAAAAGAGTAATACACCTACAGCGTTGCCCCCGGTAGTTGGCAATCACTACTGACAGCGGTGTAACAGCGTTTTTCATGGCATGAATTTCTTGGTTAGTTTTCTTGTACAGAGACTCTTTTTGTCTCTCCTTGGCACACTAAGAAGAAATCGGTTTACATCTTCGAATTGAAAGTACCCGTAGAAGATTTATGTGGTAAAAAAGAATGTCGCCATCATCAGCATCTAGAGCCAGAAGCTTTGAAGATTTTCGTAGAAATTGCTTTAGCCTGAAGTGTGCTTGAGTGAGATGCGAATGCGCACGTACACAGAGATAGGAGTCGGAGGACACAGCGGCGGAACGGAAGCAGCTCCTGGAGGGCGCCAATAGCGAACGACACAGGTGTTTTTGACGCCACAGAATACGATCACTCCAGATGTTCAATTCGCGATTGGAGATGCGCTCGATGCTACGTTTAGACGCGAATCTCTCCGCACATTCGAAATGTCAAACCGATCCGATTACCTCGACGAATAGCAGCATCAAAACCAATACCAAAACCAACATTTAAAAAAATATTTGTACTGTATATAGTTATTAAATTTTCAGTAGTGCAGAGAGCATCACTAAATTCTTATATTCAAAACCAGTCACATCGCAATCTCTGATTCGACGAAAAAGAAATTTCGTTGGAGTTTCCACAGCAATACGGAATCTGGTGAAAGAAAATTTCCAGTTACAGGCTGAATATCCAAAATTGTGCAGCGAAGCCTAAAGAGTTGTTAGGAATTGCGACTATTTTAGTACTCGTAATGCAGTGAATTGTAAAAGTGGTAGAGAAATTCCGGGAAAATAAGTCTTAGCAATTATTGTGCACGAATAGACACAGTTGAAGCGATGTAAAATCTCATGGATGCCAAATGAACGATGGATAGTTATTTATGCTCCGATTGCTTCGTTACTTGGTTTCTTTGGTGAACGTAAACTACGTTTGGAAACGGATTGAAATCTTCCTTGTTCAATCCTAACGAGAATATTATATTATTGTAGCACGTAATCTGTCCAGTTGGTCATGTGGATATCGTTGGCAGTGACCAACTTACGCGGGAAAAAGTGAACTGCACAGCGACATAAATGACTTAAGCACTTTTCAAAGTAGAAAATTGTCGTACCTTTCATACATAGAAAGGAATGGCTTGGAATTTGTCTTCCGTTTCGATCGAATATGAGGACAAAGGATCCGGATGGTTGGTGGAATCGACTTCGTCGGTGAACTGGAGTGTCGGACTTCCGGCAAACGACACCCGACTTCAAAACACCAGCATAATGGATTTGGACATTTTTTTGTTGTACGCGCTCGGACCACCCAGACTAAATCTAGGCGTGGTCATTCCGATAACCTTCATCTACGCCATCATTTTCGTTTCCGGCCTGGTTGGCAATTTTTGTACCTGTTACGTCATCGTGAGGAACCGTTACATGTACACGACCACCAATTACTATCTCTTCAATCTGGCTATGGCGGACATCTTGACCATTCTCCTAGGTAAGACATATGTATTCTTCGCAAAAAGTTCCCAGTGTCACCTCCACCTTATATACTCGTTCATTATGTGGAATGCTGGGTTCGAATCCACAACCATTTATCTCAGGGAGAGTATATATTTATCGGGGAAAGAGACGAACGTTTCTTTTTGTAAATATCGTTTTTATGACAATTCCATTAAATAGATTTGATTTCGTGAACATTTTTAATTAAAATTAAATTAAAAAACAAGCGCTAAAAATTTCTTTTTACTTAATTAATTTCTCACAGAACTGTTTCCGATTCATTTTTAAAATGTAAAATATGGTTCTATGTTATTGGACTTTATTTCTTTCAGCCAATGCTATTCAAATTTTCCATTAAATGTGCTCATTTAAATGCATTTAAAAAATACATTGATGTGCTCATTTAAAAAAAATTAGTATCTGTTTAATTTTCAAAAATTTTAACATTTTACTTAGTGGGTTGCCAGACCCTCATGATAATTTGTCATTATGCCAACTGCTAAGCATTACCGATGCCATCAATTTGCAATAGAACCACACTTCAAATTGATACCATGCAATCAATCAAGACATATGTATAATTGATACTTTACAAAGTGAGTGTCAGTGACCGCCGATCGGTTAATTAAATAGGGGGACTGTGGAGCAAAATGAAATTATAGCAACCAATCACTCATTAAATACGCCATAGTCGTCGTATCTACAAATTGCTCTATACAATACAGGCCATCGCATCTAGCCACATAAAAGGACGACACATCACTTGTTACTTCCACTCTGTAATTAAATTACTCGGGCTAATCAAAATGGATATGTAATTTGTACCGCCACATAAATTTTGGAGATAGTCGTTCATTTTTGCCAATGCATAATCTTTCAATTAATCGCCGATGGCTTAATCGAATCGTGTTAATTGCATTTGTATTGCTCATCCTACGCGAAATCTGAGCAAGGTTGATATGTGAAATAAGATTTGAGTATGTCTGTACTGTTACTTTAGGCGTTCATTTTTTTAAAACCAAAGTTAATATATATGTTAATATGAATCAAACGGCACAAGTTTCTATTCTTGATTAGTATTACGTTGAAAATTTTAGTACCAGTATATTAGCGCCTTTTAAAAAGTTCGTTAAATGAAAAGCTTCTGTAAATTTTTATTATTACTTTTATCAACTTGGATTTAGGAATCACAACAAATAATGGCTAACACATATCTTGCAATATTGTGTTTTGTTTGAGGGTTTAGCAACAATTCAGCAAAAAATTAAGTCCATACGGTCTGAAAGAGTGGCGCGAAGCAAACATTTTTTGCCTGACAAAGATTTTCAATTCTCAGTGAGGTATTTATCTAATTAATTTATCTTATAACAAAATATTCGAAAAATGACGTTTGGATTAGAACCATGTGGTCTTTAAGGCAATTTTTCAACGCTTCTACAACTTTACCTCCCAAAAGGCGGTTAATATGAGGATGTCCCCGGTCACTTTCTTGGCTCTGAATCTGATTGGCCAATTTATCCACATGATGGCCTCTTGATTCTTTCCGCGGCAACAACCACATGGTTTCTACCAACGTGGGGGTCACGAGGGCCGGTCTAGGTAATGAGGTTTTGACCCACTAAATTCAAAAGAACGGCGAAGGTTTGCCGTACTCACTGGCCACGTACACTTTGGTATGAGCAGGAAAACGCAAATTCCATTGCTGTTATTTATTATACACCGCTTAGAGACTATTTAGACGGTGTTTTGCACAACAGGTCATAAATTTCTCGATAGTAAGGATACATAAAGCGAGGAAGTATAGCGTGTAATTAAAAATAAATAATGCGGGTGAACTTATGTGTTTTAACGAAACATGAAATCTCTTTAACGATTTTCATTCGTCTCATCATCTGTGGATGCTAGGCCCGCGACAGTTAATTGGATTCTGGGATCGCATCTCCGATAGAGTGGAATTAATTAGGAAACTAATATAGAGCATGCATTATTCGGTTCTTCGATCGTATCCCGGTTCGGCGCCGTTACAAATCCATACCTAGGACAGATCTAAGCTAGACAAAATTACCAGGACGCCCCTTAGAGGGGGTGCTTTGAACACCTGTGTCATTCGATTGTTCCTGTAAAAACAATTTTTTCTTGCACACGATGAGAGTAAATTCCATTTGTTCAAAATTGTGGGCTAAGCATGATTTTAATTTACTAAGTCTGCCCATGTGATAGGATTAACCGCTTCTAATTAATAAATTGAACGCATTAATAAAATTTGGCCCGTCTATTATTGCGGGTTAAATGACGTATGCGTAACGCTGCGCAAACAATGGAGCAATTCATTATTCGCTTGGCAACCCTTACTAACCCCTTTGCCTCCTCTTTCCCACCCACAACCCCGAAAACACAAGTGAATCGCACTTGCTAATTAAATTTGCGTATGAAAAATGGCCGTAATCTTTGCCCGCCTTTATTCGGCTATTCAACAATAGAAATCAGTCAGCTTACATATTAAAATAAATATGTACGTATAAAAAATACCGTTCGTGACATTTCCGAGCGCGACCAACAAAAATGACAGGGTAGAACCCTTCTAACGGACCTACACTGACGTATCATACAAACGGCATAGCAGCTAAATAGCTTAGAAATTAATCAGTTTAGTCCCCCGAAACGTCAATTGCCTTTTGGTTTCAATCTTGATCGTAAGGAAACAATCGTAAAGAAATTCGGATAGGAAGTAAATGACAAATTATCAAGAAAGCGATTAAAGGTTGTCACATTTTAAGAATAATTTTATTAAAACAACAAAACTGTTGTACGCCGATCGCTTTTTGAAGCGAGCAACCATTGCACGCTTCGGTGTACATCATGATTGCTAACAATCAGGGGCAAGGCTACCCGCGAACCAAAAGCGTGCTGTCGCAATAAAAGATAATAATGCTTATGTTAATAAATATTTTACTTGTCCCGGTTATTTTTCCCTGCAATGTGAGCCAAATTTTGGAGTAACGGTTTGAAGAAACATTGCTAGATTCCTGAATCTTAAAAGGAGAATCCGTTTTTCTATTCTCTTATGGCGAAATCAGGTTGCTGATGGCTATTGAGTTTAATTATATAGAGCTCCCGCTGTTATTGCACAGTTAATGAGGATTTTTTTAAACGTTATTCCGGGGCGGCGGAAATAACGGCGATCACGAAGTGCTTGTATTTAATATGTAAGTAAAATTGTACTTAATATCCAGACTTGCACAGTCTGGATATTAACTATTGTGAGCCACCTGTTTGTCGCCGAGCTACAATTACAATATATACCCACAACAAAGGCCAGAGACCAAGGGCACACATGCGATCAATCATTGGCCAGATAAATGCTATAATAAAATTAGTGTTTCTCTATTTGCTCTTTGCTTGCTCAAACACGGTACGACTAACATGAAACTTGCTGCAAAATAGCAACCATTACTATTGCTATTGCTATATGGCATACTAAAAACTCTGTATTTTTCGCAATTACCAGTTCAATTACAAATAATAGTCTTAATAATAATTCGGTCAGTTCCGAAGTTCATGGTCTCCGATGTATTAATTGGAAAGAAATTAGAAATTAGGGATCTACGTGATGTGATCAAGTGTTTGCACCATATTTAAATTTTCTGGCGAAGGGTTGTTCTTTAAGAAACTTTAAATGGCTAATTTATCGAGAAATACTGCAAATCGAGATCTGAAATTTCGTCGCTAGACTACAAATTTGAGGAACTATTTGCAAGTAAAATTTCATTAAACTTCGTCAAGTCGTTCGTAAGTTAACTCCTGAATAGACAGATTAAAACCTTGGACTATGAAATACATTTCAGAAATGATATTCAGAAATCAGACATTTCAGAAATACAGTCCTGTTCGTGAACATTAAAGTCGGTTAAGCCCAAAGTGTCATAAATCTGCACGAAATCTGCCATACTTTTTCAACACGCCTATTCCATGTGTAGTGGCGTCCATCATTCAAGGCCTTCCAGTTCGTTGGGTGCAGTAGAAAATTCTAGCGCCATCTATCGTAGAAAATTGACAGAAGGTCGGCTGCAGCACCACTCATCGCCCAACAGTAAGACCAATCAGTCTCTCATTTACATAATCATTTGCATCATAATGAGAAAATATCCTTAACTACATTCCGCATGTCGGCGAGTCCAGATTTCGTAAACACACTGTGGTTGATCCGCTTGTAGGGAAACATATGGAATGGGGACCGAATAAATAGAAAAGGGGAATCAGTCCATCGCGAACAACGTCATCAGTGTGTCTGACAAAATGGACCACCTTCTACATTGGCAATATGTCAATGCCGGCAGCTCAACCTCGCTTCCAGCTCTGTGAACTAATCCTAGATACATCGCTATGAGATTGATGGCCTATATTTCCATAGCCTCAAATATGATTACTTAGATTTAGTAGTGACGTAATAGTCATCTGTTTTAATATTAGCTGAATTGGCCGTCTAATCGCATGAAATAATTAGCGGATCAAATTAGCTTAGAAAATTTGTTAAATGCTGGAATCGCACATGATTGACGCCAGTGCTATGGTAAGAAAAGCGTCGCCATCTTTATAATTGGTCATCTTAAATGTAAAAAGTTTTTACTTGCACTTGATGTTACATATCAAAATCTCTCGATTTATGAAGATTGTTCAGCCTTAGCAACAGACAATTTAAAAATATGCTCACAGAATCTTTATAGGCTTGGCCAAAGAAAAAAATACTTCAAAATTTAAATTTAAAAAACAATTGTTGCCCAAAGGCTTTGATGTGTGCACAATTGAACACACCCTGTATGGACCGTTCATAGCACTCTATATATTACAAAATTCTTTGTCATTTCTTATTTCAATGTTCGTGTGATTGGCTCTCTTATGTAAGACTGAATACGAACAAATAGTTGCGAGTCCCCCGAGATCCCAACGGATCTGATGACAAGCTACGGAATACATAATGCAATCAGACATGGAAAAAAATCAATTTGCTGAACGCTTTCAACAGCGTCGCAATCATTTATTTTTCCAGTCGAAAAGAATCTGAAATCGCAATGTGACAAATGTTGGATTTAATTACAACTATTGTGGACACAATTGAAGTATCTGGCAGGAATAGTTATGTATCTTGCGCATAAATGGGCAAGAAAATCGCTACCCTCGAAAGAGACATGTCCTTGAATTCTTAAATGCCTTTCTTGATGGTATCTGATGCTTCCGTTGAGATTCTCATTACTGTATGAATAAGGTCTACGGAATTCATGTTGAAATAATATAGATACTCGGAAATGATTTTTCTAAAAATATCAATATTGGACAGTTGGTATCCATAATAATGTTTTGATCCGTTTATTGCAATCGTGGTTGTGCAACTATCACTTGGTGTATGCCAATTCCTCGCTTCATCTCTTTCTTCCAATAGGTCTTCCCAACGATCTTGTTCTCTATTGGCAGCAGTATCCCTACCTGTTCAACCAGTCGTTGTGCAAGGCGAGGGCCATGATCTCCGAGATGACCAGCTACGCGTCAGTGCTCACCATCGTCTTCTTCACGGCCGAAAGGTACACGGTCATCTGCGCAGGTGAGTTGACCGCTTCCTCGGTCCAGACTTTGGAAACCTAATCACAAGAGTTGGGAAACAATAAGGCGTTGAATCGAGTGATGGTCATTAATAATAACTAGACACGAAAAATATGTAAAAAGTCAACGATGCAGGAAAGTCGACGAGACGATGCTTAAGCATAAGAGAACAAACACTGGACAGAGTGGTGGAAAATCGACGACGAGCTGGCGAGACTCCATGAATAAAATATTATATTATAAAAGTGGACATCGGAAGTTTTTGTTCGGAAATTAACTTACTTCGGCTTAACCAAACGTAATAAAATTTTAGCTGCAGATAGTTCATCACATTAGCTGTCTAGCGACGAAATTTCAGTTTTCCATTTTCAGTATTTCACAATAAATTAACCGCAAACAAATTCATAAAAATCATAAAATATGGCGTCACCACTTCAAATGAATGACGCTGACGATCTCACGTGATAACCAAGCACACCAGATTACAATTCCAACTACACACGTTTCTATTTACCAGAACAATATTTTCAATATAAAAAAAAGAAATTAACATTACTTAAAACCAAAATGAATCAAAACGATTATTTTTCGATTAGATATTTCAATTGCCAAGCGTTTGAAAATCTAAATTATATAAATTTAATAATATATAACTAGTTATTCTTGTTTTCTCGCCGACTCGGGTCGTTTTTTTCGTCCGGTGCTGTCCCGGAGACAACCCCTATTTCATTATAAATTTATTATGAATATTTTATTTTAGTTATTCTTGTATTTAGACATGACTAACTGATAGCGAGACATTTTAATCTGTCAGGACCATTGGGGATGAACAAGAGAATAGAACAATAATGCGAGCTTTTCAACCGCATGGTCATTTTGAAGTAAATGTGTTTCACCAATTCGTTATCGCAAATCTATAACATTTTTAGGAATGATTGCGAGATGGCGCTCGAGCAAAAGCAGTGGCCTCTCCAATTAAAATGTCTAATCCAATCCATCACTTCCTGCACAAATAGATCCATTTCGCCATCCGCTGCGGTCGCGACCACTGACGGACCTGCGTCGCGTAGTCCGCACCATCGCCGCCACATGGCTAGTGGCGCTAGTGTCCGCCATCCCATTCGCCTACTTCACTCAACTGCACTACGTGGAGTACCCACCGGGGACGGGCAACCATGCGGCACTCTCGGCCGTCTGCGCCATCATTGACGGAGGCAGCCGACGCTATGTGCCACTCTTCCAGTGCTCCTTCATCGTCTTCTTCGTCGTCCCTCTGCTGCTCATCAGCGTCCTCTATGTCCGGATCGGACTGCAGTTGCGACGGACCAAGATGGGCCGGCACATCTCCAGCACGTCCAGCATGACGGAAGCCGACCGGGCACGGTCGTCAAGCAGCGGAATAATCAACATTCTCAGTAACTAATTTTCAGTTCCATTGCTTCATTGGCATTAAGTCGTTAAAGTAGCCATGTCATTTTGTTCATCATGATTTTTGTTCATCAAAAATCGTTCATCGCGTGTACAGCCATGCCCAATCAAAATGACACATTCCCTTGGAACAAAACCAGAAATGTGATTGCGTGTCAATTCGTCCAAACAAACCTTCGCTTGATTCAATGATAGACATTGTTAATTTTGTTTAAACATCTATTTAATTGATTGTGTTGAAATTGCGAGATAAGAACAAAAGATCGGATGCCATCTTTTGTTTTTACCTGTGTTTTCATTGCCTTCTTTCTAGAATTCACGGTCAGACATATAAATTTTCAACAAACTATTTATCCATGCCAATTTTTGTTGCATAACATGACCATGATTTCTGTCTGTGAAGTTCTAGTCAACCTTAAACGCTCTGATTTAAGCGTTCTAGTACAGTAACAAATTACCGGTGACATTTACTCGATTCATATGATGCTTTAACATAAATTTAAAGAATAATCCTATATTATAAAACAGGATTTTGATTTTGCTGTCCGGAGACTTAACTCTCGAACGGGAAAACCAAATTGCATAAAATTTAACATACAGATAGTAAACCATCATAATTCGCAAGCGACGGAATATGAGATATACATTTTAAATATTTAATATTAAAATACCCCTTACCAAATTCTGGATAATCTTCCTTTCGCTTCAAACTTAAAAAATGGCGTCTCCACATCAAAAGCACGACGTCGTCGATTTCA
>JAQGBY010005481.1:0-14591 GCA_034698785.1 Mycogona germanica | reverse complement strand
GTGCTCCAATCCACTACTAGCACAGCGACAGTAGCCACGATCGCCACCGCTCAAGGTCCCCGAATCATACAGATTCGACCGCAATTGGGCACCACACCGACCACCATCAAATTACAGCCGCAGATGCTCCAGCAGGCGTCTCCGGTGCGAGGGGTGTCTCAAACCATTCAGGCTACCCTGGCCATGTCACCCCTTCAAGCCAAGGTATTTAATTATTTCGTTCGTGCTTCAACACGAATTAATGTGCATCTCACATAGTGCCTAAGCACTGAGAAGGGTACAGAATCTTCCTGTAGTGTTATTCACTTCAGTGAATTAAAAATATAAAAAAACACCAGTTGAAATGCCAGACAGCGGTCCGCCTGCTCACATCCGTTTGTGGGCTAACGAATGTCCACGAGCATGCACTTGACGATAAATTATAAAAAAAAAAATATTATGTTTGAAAATGATTATTATGCCGGCGGGAACATCTTTGAATGTGTCGACACCAACTGCAAATATTCAGACAGCACTGTCCAATATCGGCCGAGTTATTCAGAATTCGAATGGTTAAACTATCTAAAAAAAAAGGCATGGACACGTAGTGGATCATTTATTTTTGTGTGAACGGTGAATGTTTGGAAAATAGTGAAAATCTGCCTTGTTGATTTTTGTTGATTGGTTCCCCCTTTCTCCGTTTTTGTTGCCGTGTCTTTAATAATTGTTCTTTCACCCAGACCCTCGTGCCGAGTCCGAGCATCCCCCAGCCCATCCAGCCGACGGTGTCCGTGACCAGCCCCGTCCAGATGCCGCAGCCCACTTCGGCGGCGGCCGCCATCAAGGCCAAACTGATGGGCGCGCCCGTAGCTGCGCCTACCGGCCTGGCAGTGGCCGCCTACCCGCCCGCCGCTTCCCTGCCAGCGGCCGCGTCCGTGCCTCGGGTAGTGGGTACGACGGCGGCAGCGGCACCTGTCTCTGTGGTGTCACTTTCCGGTTCCGTGGGTTCAATGGCCAAACCGTTAGTGTCTATATCTGCTCCCGCGGTCTCCACGACCTTGTCGCAGGCGATCGTGACCAGAGCGTCGGTCCCCCCGACACCAACGACCGCCACCACTACGGTCACTTCGCCGCTCGTGGTACCCTCCAAGCCGGCCACCCCCGGCTTGGCATCGCCGGTGCCTTCGCCGCAGAAGTTTGTGCTGACGCCGCAGATCACTCAGCAAAGTAAGTCATTTTATTACTCTTCCCTTTTTCTATTTTCATCGTTCGTTCGTTTCATTTGATCGTAGCGACATCCTCGACGTTCTGCGTTTAAGTTCTTCAATTTATAAATTCACGTAATTGTTTTGTGAAAGTGTTCAAATTTATATTTTCGAAAGTTGTTCAGTAAGTTAAGAAATTACCATTGTTAATTGTCTTGACTATTCAGAATTTGTTACCCTTCAAACGATTGAAAAAATCTACTCTATAAAAATATATTTAAAAAATTGTTATATTGATTCAACCTATTCCTATTATATACACTGTAATTATACTCGTTTTTAGCTTTCTCTAATTTTTTCAATGCAAATCTGCTCACTTTTGGCTACCGTATTCCATATTTCAGTTACACGTTTGCATAAAATATGTTTAGATGTAAAAGAAAATGTCTGCCCGTTTCTGTAATCTTGCAATTCATTTGTGGCAAGTTTTTATCCAACTCATCATCATTGTCTTCTTATAACTGCTTTGCAGTTATCCGTCAAGCGCTCGTGAATCCCAACACCACACCCGAGATCCAAGCCAAGTTGCTGGCTTTGCAGAAGCACCAGCAACAACAGATGCATCAACAGCAGAAGCAAAAGGACAATGTGACAACTGTCAACGTCGCCGCTGTGAGCAGTCCGGTCAAGGCGGCCACCTCGACTGCAATGCCGGGGACGACCAGCGATCCGGTCTGCACCAGTCCTGGCGGCTCTGCGCAAGACAGCATGCGCAATAAGCTCAAGCCGCTCTCGCCTGAGCAGAAGGAGGACAATCAGAGGTAATGTCCACTGCATCTACTGACTCCAGTGAAAATTTATATTAAATGTGTGCCAGTCTTGCTGTTGGATCGATTCAGTAAAATTATCTGTTTGAAATAGCTATTCTGTTTGTTGAAGTCTAAACATGTTAACCAAATTTCAGTTTGAATCAAGTAAATATCTGGCATCCTGAAGTTATCCTTTTATATTCCCTGTGTGTATCAATTTTAAGAAATAATAATTCACGAAAACTTGAGAAAATTCGTTCAAAATTAAATAATACTCTTTGGTACTTTCACATTTCATCGAAACATTTATTGAATAATTGTTTTGAAATTCTTGTCGTTGTTAGCCTTTACAAGATTGATTTATGAAATGTTTTGGCTCTTTTAGGTTGGCCGCCTGTCATCAAGTTCTGAAGACCATAATGGATAAGGTTGACAAGGAGGATCGCGCCACTCAGCGCCGAATGAAGCAAAAAGAGGACGCTGAAGAGCGACGCCAGCGGGTGGTGTCCAACAAGCTGCAGGGAGTCCTGTTCAAGCAGAAGGAGGTGCTGAAGAAGGATATACTCAAGAAGAGAGCGCTGCTGGAAAAGGACCTGCAGCACCAAATACAGGTCAGTCTCTCAAAGGTGATGTCGTTATTGAATGATAAGTGTCATAAGATTTGTTCTCTTTGTGTACTGAGAAACCAAAATTATTTTTGAATGTATGGTCGAATTTAAACACTGACAGTAAACGTGTTTTTGTCAATACAGGAGGAGATCAGGCAGGAGATGAACAAAAGCCACAAGGTGCTGCCCATGTCTCCCACGGAACCGGCGGCCGCGGACAAGATTTCCAAACCCGTCGCGTCAAAGAAGCGCAAATCTCAGTCTGGTGATGACGACGCGGCGGCTGCTGTCACGTCGTTGGCCAAGTCCAAGAAACAGAAGCTCATCTCCACTGGAGCCGCAGGCGGCGGCAGCGGCGGTGTTGCCAGTGGTGCCGGAGGAGGAGGAGGCGGAGGTGGAGGCGCTGCCGTCGTTGGCAAGATCAACCGACCGAACACCACGCGGCACGGCGGGCCGGGTACGATGGGAGGTGCGCCGTCCGTGCACCCGTCGCAGTTGATGAGCCCCTCGATGGCCGCCATGCAGAAGGAGAAGAAGCTCTACTGTATCTGCAAGACTGCTTACGACCAGACGCGGTAGGATGTTTGATGAGATTGGCAACATATTTTTTGTTATTTATTTTATTGGAATTGTTCGAACGAGACAATTGCCGCATACAACACCAAACACTGATGTAGCATCACTGTGGGCAGAAATATTTATTTAAATGTCATGAAATTGTTTATCTACGTCGTCACCATTGACTTTTTATGCAATCAATGCCATTCGTTTGCTTCCTTGGAGTCTTAACAATTGTTCACTGTCTATGTGTTTCAAGGTTTTACATTGGTTGCGACCTCTGTTCCAACTGGTTTCACGGCGAGTGTGTGAAAATCAGCGAGGAGCAAGCCAAACATCTGGATGAATATGTGTGTGAGGAGTGTAGAAAAGCCAAAGTCACCAATTCGGATGAATTGTACTGTTTGTGCAAGCAGCCTTACGATGAATCTCAGTAAGTTTTTGAATGATTTTGAAGTTTTGAAAGTGATGCTGTGCAACTGAGAATTTTTCAACTGACGTGATTTTTGTTTGGTCTTATTTTCTTCCTTTTAGATTTTATATTTGCTGCGACCGTTGTCAGGATTGGTTTCACGGACGCTGTGTGGGCATCTTGCAATCGGAGGCAGACTCGATCGAGGAATACATTTGCCCCAATTGCCAGGGCAACTCCACCATCAATCACGCCAATCTCCGGTCGCTCGGGTCAAAGGATTCGGAGAATCTTAAGAGGCTCCTCAAGAGTATGCAGGTAATTTCGCGCGGCAATTTATGTGATTCATTAATTTTTTTAAAATATCACAACAGGTTTTTTGTACCCCTTTTGGTGCTTCGGCACTATGTGAGTGAGGGGCACATTTTCACCAGTACCCCGGGATCGAATAATCGAGAGCCCGCGCCGGTAATCGAACCCGGGGCGCACAGTCAGTCGCTAAACCAACTGCGCTACAACGAGTCGTACATTTTAAATCCTCGCTGTTTACATTTGTTTTGATGGACGAAAAGCGATCTCAGCGATTTGTTTCTCATGTGAATGGGGTGACCCTCCCTTCCTTAGAAAGTGCAAAGGATGGTCGCATGTTCATCGAAAGTTTAAAAAAATAATACGGTAACATTGTTTGGTTAATTCCGTTTCTAGACCCACAAACAAGCCTGGCCTTTCTTGAATCCGGTCGATCCCAATGAAGTACCTGATTACTATCAAGTTATCAAGGAGCCTATGGGTGAGTGTTTATCGATTTTATTAATTTCGAAGGTTTGTGAGTTCAGACGCTACTCTTTAAATTTTGATCGACACCACCTGAACAATCATGTTCAACTCAACGTTAAACCTTTTTTTCCTCCTCCCTCTCTCTCAGACCTTCATACCATGGAGCAGAAGTTGAACAGCAAGCAATACGACAAACTCAGTGACTTCATTGGGGACATGACCAAGGTTTTCGATAACTGTCGCTACTACAACTCTCGAGACTCGCCCTTCTACCGATGCGCCGAGGGTCTGGAGGCGTTTTTTGTGCAGAAGATCAAAGCGTTTAGGGAAAAACTATCGTGACCGCACACACTGGCCTGCCCGATGTGATGGGAAAAAGTGAGCGGGAAGTGAAGGAGGAATTTATTTTTTCGTTTTTATCTCCCGACCGGAACTCATCACGTGCTTCCGTCCAGGATGACGTCAGTCGGAACAATTCGGCGGACTCGGAGAGAGTGGAACCGTGTTGCTTTTTGCGCAGTCGTGGAGAGAGGAGACATGAAATGGTGGCCGCGCGTTGTCACAGTTCCCTTTAGTGCCCATTCCAAAAAAACTTGGTTCTGCGCGTGTAGTGCGCGCCCTCTGGTGGTGGCAGAATCTGCGGAACGCAATTCACGAAGACAGTACAAAAACAATTGGCGTTTGAAACCCAGAAGACGCAAAAAAAACAAATCCGGAACTCTTGAGTGTGAAGGAGACTGATGACTAAAAATGTAAAAAGTACTCTTCACCCCATCACACATCACAATTTTTGCTTACTATTATATTATTATTACTAGCATCGTAATATTTAATAATTTTTTTCTCCCCATTTGACTATTGGCCAGCGATTTTTTTTTTGTTTTTTTTCTGTCTAAAAGAAATGTGAAGGAATAAAATCATTGTCATTTGGTCTTTGCGTGACTGCTGTGCTGCACTACAGTTTTCGTACTAATTATTATTTTTTTGGTTAGAAACAAAGCAGCGTTCGAATCTTCACTTTCGTTTTTTCGCGAAAAAGAACTAAGCATGTTTTAAATTTTTATAAATGGTAAAACTGTTTCGATGACCACAAATAAAAGTAATTGACAAAAATATAAGAGGGTGATATTGACTTCGTGGTTTGCCAAAAGATTACCTGAATAAAATTTTATGTTAAAAAAGACCGAAAAACTGAATTAACGACGTACGTCCCTTTTTGTGATTTTTTCTTCTCTGAAATGCTGGTACCACGCAATATATTTTGTAGTAATCGAGAAAAAAAAGCAACATTTGAGAAAGATCGATCTAATCTGCAATTTGGTATTTCACTATTAAAATCATGCGTTGATTCATATTTTTTACGAAAAGATAATCAGCATGAGATACTGTATTTATGATTTGGAAACTTGTATCGAAACAATGACGTAAACTCAATTAAATTTTTGTGATTTTGCTTGTATCAAATAATGGAGGTATCTGTGTTTTTATATATTTCAAGTTTATTTGAACAGTTGAAATACTAGGGTAGCAAAACCTACAAATATAACTACAAGGGTAATGTATAATACAGCAGTTCGATGAGCCATGTTTCCCCTTGGTATATTTAAATGTAGCACAGTTGGCACCTAAAAAAAAGAAAGTACACTTATTACACATCGGTTTCTCGCTCGGTTCAGCAATCTTTGATGCTTATGTTTAATTGTCAAGATAACCATGATGTTTTCCTAGCACCAACATTTCTACTGGTTTCTTTCGTTTTATAACCAACCAATATTTGTTGCAACTAACCTGAACCTCATTTAACTTGCACCAGGAGCAGAAAGACAGCTCGTTTGGTTGACACCGATCTGTTTCCACAGATTTACAGGAATTAGGAGGCACTGAATGTAAAAAAGCAACCTGTTAGAAATATTCTCTCTGAATAGATGTGTCACAAAAAATGAATCGCTTGGTTGGTTGACGAGTCTCAATTTACCGGATTCCTCGCAACGGAACGAGATGTCCGGAGTGAGTACGGCGGCGACTGAGGCGATATCACCGTCCTCTGCACTCGTCTGTGCTGGCTGATATCTCAAATGGAAGGGCAACGTCAGATTCAGTTGACTAGATTCGACGACGGATAGACGAGAGATCAGGAAGAAGATCTGCGAAGACTGGTGAGTAGAATGGTGGGCTGCTTCTTCAAGATCAACTTCCACTGGAAAGTACACCTAAGATGGGGGAAAGCGAAACTAACAAAATAAATAAACGTACTAAGCAGATTCCAACCTTTTGATGATAGAACTGGATTGAGTTTGGATTGGATTGTCGTCTTAACGTCTGAGTTTTGCCAATTGAGTTGCATCGATTCAAATCCACAGTATGATTGCCAACATACTAAGCACTGAGGGGTACAGAATCTTCCTGTTGTGATCCGTCACTTCAGTGAATTCATCATCATCATCATACCTGTTTAGTGAGTTGAGCTATCTGATAGTGATCCATGAACGCATCTCTCGAAAGATTTTGAGTTATTTTAACCACGCAATCCTTCATTGCTACTGTACTATTGCTTTCCACAGCTAGATGAAGTTCCAGATTTCTGAAATTGCAAAGAAGAAACACAATAACAGTTTCGTCTTGTGAAACATCTCTACAAAAACAATTGGTCATGGCACGACATCGAAAGACATCAAAGGTCATATATTTACGGATTGGTTACCAACAAACCGATTCCGTTGTAGATAATTTAATTTTTTACCTGTGAAAACCAGATAATCCAACAGTTCTTCGTAGCGAGACACGCACATGGTCCATTTCAAAAGATTGAGTCGCAGTCACAACAACCAGGAGAACGAGGAGCCATAGCATATCAAATTTGTTTTTCGACCGGAACATATATAAACTCGATGGGCCTAAAGTCATTTTTAAATACATGGGTCAAGTATACCTACGTTTCTAACCCATGTCACCATCAAATTTGCCGGTGATGTTTTTGAACATGATTCTGATTAATAATAATTAACCCTGAAACTTATTGCAGTCAATCGTCAGGGAATTTCCCCCCAGTTTCGGTAGTATAACCCTATTACATTGACCAAGCATGCTTAATCCAAGCATGCTTGCGCATGGCGCGTTTAGACATTGAACAGAACCGGCGCGTGCCTCTCGTCCCTGCTTCGACAAGAAATGACAAGGCGCTCTCGAATGAAAATTCGCCCATCCTAATTGTGCACGTGAATTTCAATTGTGCTTGAGAGGAGTGCGTTTCATGTTCAATAAGATAAGATCACCTGGTTTATATCGCTTGCCATGGACTCGATCTCAAAGAAAATGTGCCCCAATCGCAGACACCATCGAAAATTTTCAAGCAACTTAACGCATGCTGACAGTGTAACTACCCTATAAAGTGCTGAAAGTTAAGGCCGATCGAGGCGCGTTAAGCTATTTTCTCACTCGTCCAATATTTAACAATGTGGGTAACCCATGTTACTCCACTCAAGATTTAACGCGCCATAAATCGATTAATAGATAGAACCATCGATTCCAGCTCAAATATGTACTTGACTTGTCGTACGTTCGCTTATCCTAATATATTTATGATAAATTCTGCATCAAGTTGCTTGAAATACGTGAAATTAATCATCGAGAGTTTTTAGGTCAGGATATACGATAGTTTGACAGAAAGAAATTCAATATATCGAAATTGCGTTCATCGATATGTGGTATCGCCATTAGCAAAACCGGAAATGACGCTATAAGTAAACAATCCAAGATGTCGGCGCCCATAGCTCTTCATTTGTTTCCAATTTTCCAAACAAATCGTGCGTTTGATGTATTGTTTTTGCCAAATTGAACAAGGCGAGCGTGAACAGAGAGTCAAGAGAGTCATGTCGCCAGACTTGAAACAACTGCGGATGTATTTTTGGTTGTAAGTAATTACTAATTGTGATTTTTTTCATGAGGCGTTGGCTATAGAGCCTAGCTAGGGTCTAGAGCAGGCCTATAGCCATTAAAAGCCAACTGCATGAAACGTTGTCTTTGATGTTGATTGAATCCACGTCCTTTTTACGAAACTGCGAAGGCTAAAAAAATCATACAGGTGCTAATGTAGTGACATGACATTTTTAATTGAACGAAATAACATTTACAATGATCTATTTACAAATAAATTAAAAGTTAATCAAGGAATGTTTTTGTTTACAATCTACGGTAAACCTATACAACTTTAGTTCCACATTATACAAGTACGCGCAACACATGATCTACAGTTGGAACTATAACCATATTATGGTATGGACGCCTTTTCATTTAATATAAAATTACTTTAAGACTACTCAGTAGGTTGGTTACCCGACGGGGGTTGAGAACATAAAATTTAAACACAGAACATATAATTTAAATCAATTACACGTACATGTAAATAATTAACTTAACTGGGTACATTGGCAAAGTAGTTAATTTGTTAACAACGATCCATTTAAAGTTTAATCAGTCTCTTCTTCATGACCACTTATAAAAAATGCCAACATTTGTCTTCCCCTGTATGTGGCCGAGATCGGTTTAACAAATTTGGCAAACACAAGATCAATTTAAATCGCACGAGAAAAGTTTGAAAAACTTCCATCAAAACTGTGATGGAAATATGATGTGACATCCGGTGATTTATTTTCTCTCCATTGATAAAGCCGGACGTTTTCTTCTCAAATGTTCGAAGAATTCCGTCTAATTATTATATTACCTTATACGAAAACAATATGGCGATAACGCCGCAAGCAGGGTTAACTTTTGATTTTTAACAAACAAAATAAGCGAGATTATGAGGTACATGCACGAAATAACTATTTTTTCAATTTCGCTTTAGTTTCTATTCTTTTCTTTTTCTATACTGTTCTCGTATTTCTGACTGTACGCGGTTAGAATATATGTAAAAGAACTTTTATTGATAGTGTATTGCGGTGTCATTTAATGAGGGCTGCAGTACTGTACTCATTTAACGAATATTTTAGACAAGCTTAAGTCAAATTTTGGTGCATGGTAAATGTACACACTTTTTCTTCTGTAAGTTAAACTTTATATCAAATTTAAGATGCTGCAATTATTGCAACAATTGATTTCAATTACATGTATCTCAATCTACACATTGATCGTAACTGTACACCTACAGTACTGTACATTTAGAAATTAGATAAGCTCACTCTTGTATATTTTATATTCACAGTATTTATAAATTCAAGTTACTGTGCACTATTGTGTCTTTCCTAGATTGGTGCGTTAGCTGGCACGTTTAAAAAATAATTAGTAATCACATGCTTACATCAATTTATCACTCTTAGGCGACAACTATTTGGTTTGCTTTTGAGATGCCTGTCATAAGCCATACTGTGAAAGTAGATACTTTCACTTCTCTAGTTGATTTGGCACTTGAAATAAATAGCTAAAAAGTCAGCTGGAGCCCGACCATTTCATCATGACTATCATCAGGCTATTGTTGAGAATGACACTGGCCAACCATTTTATTTACTGAATATTTTACACAATTGGTTGTGCCCGATACTCTTATCTTAAAAGATTTGGTCGCGCCGACTGTCTTCAAATTCTACTGTTCCTTTTTCATCCAGAAGTCAGGTCGTCCCTGGCCGCCCGGTGCTCATAACCACTCTGCTTGACTATAATTGACGTAGATTGCAAACGGCAAACGGCAAACGTGAGTTTTACCGGCAATCTATTTTCCGAAGCCAAATCGTACACGCGTGTATGCCCCAAAACAAAAACGGCAGAGCACATAAATTGACATTATACCCAGTAGGTGAATTCTGACACGACTTTCGAATCCACGACACCCTGTTCCCGTCGACAGCCACGCTAACCACCAGGGTCAGTCATCGCTGCCGTGACCACGGGCTCGACTGTTTCGCCGTTTTCAAAACACAGACTGTCGTTCCCGTGACGTTATTCGACGTGAGATGGAATATACTTTTTGACACGGTGAGAAACTGATGTCACAAATCACGTCACCTCCTAAACTGTTTCCGACGTTCAAGTCACATTCTAGATTAGATGACGGTGGCGCTCACTCGTCACACGAAATTTTCATTCGTAATGATTGGCGCTGACTTGTACCGGTCCATGACACAGTGTCCGTTCCGCTTGACCTCCTTCAGGATGTTATCCTTGCACTCCTGGAACACGTTAGAGCAGCTGACAAAGCGACCGGGATAGTTGCAGCGTCGCATCATCTTGGCGGTGAAATTGCCGATGCCGCTTCGGGCTGCGGCGGCGGCAGCGGCGGTGGCCGAGTCGTGCGAGTACTCTTCCTCCTCCCACAGACGTTGGCGCGAGGAGGTGGCCGGAAGCAGTGGACTGCCAGGTAGGCTGCCGCTCAGACTAGACAGCATCTCGTCGTCCTCAACGCCCGTGTCGTTGCCCTGGAAATTCTGGCTGCTGGATAGGTTGAGTTTGGCGGACATGATGAGATTACTGAGCGTGTCTGCGGTGAGGTCGTGATGGTTGTCGTTGTAGCAGTGACCGAGCAAGTCCACGCCGTCATAGTAGAGGTCGCGGTTCTTGGCGTAGTAATCCAGTTCGTCGATACCCGACGGCCTCGAGAAATCCTCACCGCTCAGCCAGAAAGTGCGCATCTCGCCTTTCCCCTGGATAGTTCGAAAGTAACAGTTAATTTTAGGTTAGATTTATTCGAGCGTCGGCGAAATTGTGAAATTAATAATCTGCTGGACATCTATTTTGAAATTAAAAAAATTAGACGATTCGATGGGTTATTTCAGAAAATATTGGAACATCCTGTGTATATTATATAGATCGATAAATTACCTTGACAGATATAAGTCCCCGATCGGTGAGATGAAAGCCTCCAACTTTGTCCAAGATGCTCTTGCACGCTTCGCTAACGTGTATCTTCAAAGCTAGACAAGAGCCCGGAAATATATTATTATTTTTCAGCGCTCACACGACCTTAAAATTCCAAATCATGGAAAATAATAATTTGTTAGAACACTTACCTTCGCCGCTTGACTCCATTCGAGATGCAGTATTCACAGTGTCGCCAAATAGACAGTACCTTTGTAACAAATACACATTACCCATTTAACATCCAGTAGACTTAAATTCTTCACAAATATATAAATACACAAATAATAAGAGGTGTAAAAAAAAATACCTTGGCATCTTCAGTCCAACAACTCCTGCCACACAGGGACCTAGCGAATATATATATATAATCTGGATTAGTAATGCCATAATGACAAAGGTTGAGTGACATCTTGCTCTGTAAGTATTTGACCTATCCTCATGAGAGTCCCAAATGATCCCTAACCAATTACCAGAGTGTATTCCGATTCGCAGTTTCAGCGTTTCTCCCGGTCGGTGCTTGATTTTGAAATTCTTGATTTTCTTGAGCAAGGCCAGCGCCATGGAGGCGATTTCGCCAGCATGGCGATTCATATTTCGGATGGGCAGACCACTGACCACCATGTAGGCGTCGCCAATGGTCTCAACCTTGTAGACGTCGAAGCGGTCGATGATGTGATCGAAACACGTGTACAAATCGTTGAGCAAGTCGACCACCTAATAATACACACATTGGCTCGGCATTACTCGGTTACCGATGATTACTTAGTTCGTGGCTCAAAACCTTTCAAGGTTTCTGGATTTATTTATCGTTTCTGCAGACTTGAAATTCTAGATTACCTGGAGGGGTGTGCTTTCAGCAGACAGGGACGTAAATCCGACGATATCGCTGAAATAGATCGTGACCATATCAAAACTTTCAGCTTCTACCTTCTCTCCTTTTTTAAGTGATTCCGCAACCGACCTATGATAAGTTTTAAAATGACACACAAAAAAAAAAGGGGTTCGGTTATTATGTGTCACAGACGACTTCAAAACAGAAAAAAAATAAGCAAGCGAACAAAAATATTACAATTAAATGCCATTCAAGGTTGCCACAGGACTGGAAAATGGAAGACCACACGTTTACAGGGTTGGCAGGATAAAATCATCGTTTGAACTTCAAATTGAGTTAAAGTTCTTCCACAAATGTAATTGTACTAAGTTTAGACATCTCTTGTCACTTAACCAACTAACGTCAAATTTAAGAATCACATGCCTTTCTTTTTTTGATACAGTTGCAATGTAAACAATCCCCCTATTTATATAACAACCACACATTTTCTTGTTTTCCTTCAACCCTCAAAAGTTCATAAAAATATACATGACATAATAATTATACTTGAAAGTACTTAGGAAGCATTCTATGCAGCAGCGTCTCAGTCTTCTTCTTTTCTTCCGTTAATTGGTAGGTTCGTTCCTGGACGATTCCCTCCAAGTTGAGAGCGTACTTCTCCATGATGGCCATCATGTTATCGAATATGTTAGGATTTCTGAAACACAGAACAACGGAAGTGTAATGAAATATTTTTTCATGCGTTAATTTTATATGAACATTTTGCGAAACAATATTTCAAGTAGAAAGGCAGAATGGCGATTTTCTCCAGTCGTGGGATTGAATTAGGACGGGCACATATTCAAAAACTACTCACAAGCCAGCCTGCATTTCTTTAAGTCGTGATCGGATCGTTCGAAAATCGGGTCGACAATCGGGTTCTTCGTCCCAGCAATCCTTCATACACCTGATAACTGATTCTTGGCATCTTAGATGATCGGTCGGTGGTCGGTAGCACTTGGGTCGACTTTGCGAATTCTTGACGCGATTGACAATGTCAATTATTTCTGTGAAGCAGACACGCAGACGTGTTTATAACTCAAACAAGAAGTCGCCATAGCAAAAAAATAAACAAAATCACTATTTCATGTAAAACAGAAAGTAGATTGGATTTTTAGGCTCCCCCTGCCTTTGGCGTTTCCGTGATTTTTTAATTTCTTAGTTATTCGACATGCAAAAATCACAAGACCTTAATCGAAAGATTGAAAAAAAATGCGCTTCCCGTAGATGTAATTTGTTAAATTTCTCAGTAGTTAAGGAAAGTTTTAGTACATAAAATTAATTATCAAGCGCAATTTATCTTTCAAGAATTTTTTTTCCAGTATTAAAAAATTAGATATTCGCCATATCTCCAAAAATTATTAAAATATTCGTACATTCCAAATTTGCACTTGACAATTGCAAATTTCGCCGATCACGACACTAATTTTCTTTTTATCTGAAATTCAACCACTCGCCGATCAAAATTCAATAAATCACAAACCATTTCATCAAAATTTGAAAATTACCCGGAACAATTCGGATTACACGTTTTTTGTAATAAGTGCGAAATCGCGAATTAGGATTCTAATTCTAATTATAAATTGCAAATTATTATCGTACGAGTATTATTTAATCTCATATAACGTCTTATTATCTCACACAATGATTGTTAACTTTAAAACTCAACTACACATTTTTTTCCGCATTTTTTAGGTCTCTCTTTTTCTACTTCTTCGAAATCTCTTTCTACTTCTTCTCTTAATTCTTCACGGCGAAGAAGTAAAGAGAGAGAGAGCTAAACGAAATGAAGGCGTATTAAACGGAGAGGGTTGGAGAGTGGAATATGATTTTTGGGGTGCTTGCAATGGACAGCAAAAAGTCGGTACTGTAAATACGAACCTGTTTAACAATTTGTAGAAAACATTTGTGCTCGTAAGGGTAAGGATAATGAACTCACCCTTGTTGCAAGCTGTCGAGCAATCGATGGCGCCACTCCATGGCCCTTGGCGGGCGATGACGTGGTGCAAAATGATGGCAAACGAATAAACATCTCCTTTTTGAGATCCCTGGGGCGGCGGATTGGTCATTCGCATCAGCTCAGGCGCTCGCCATAAAAGACCTGACCGCGGGGGGTAAAGGAAATGAAACAGCAAGTGTAGAAAATTGGTTTAAAAAATGTCTGGAAGATATCGTTGTTTTTTCGAAGACCTCGTCTCTTTTTTTTGTACTCGTAAATCCTATTTAGAGGAAGGTCAAACCTTTATGAACGGACGGTGTGCAGCTTTTAATTTCCTGGTTGGCTTTGAACTCGTGGAGGCCGAAATCGGTTATCTGGAGCACCCAGCGACTGTCCACCACGCAATTGGTGGACGACAGATTTCCGTGCGACACAATCTCGCTGTCGTGCAAATAGATCATCCCCTGAAAATGTATGGCATATTTTTAATTCGTTGAAAACAGTCTCGCTTGCCGTGAACCCGTGATCTCGTATAATCTGGCGTGAAATTGTGTACTCGTGAACTCGAACTGCAACTAGCCCAT
>JAQGBY010005480.1:0-14593 GCA_034698785.1 Mycogona germanica | reverse complement strand
CCCATTGATTATGTGCTGCAATCTGGTAGTTCCTGTCATCACTCTAAAACATGAGTTTTGTAGGACTTGTATTTTATCGATTAATTTCTGCGGCCCACCTCCCCAGAAAATTATAAAGAGCTGAACATGGGTAATAAAGAAAGCATTGTACAGTTGCATTTTAAAAGTTTTTGGGAGATTAAGTCCCGCACGTTGTATATAATAGATCGATCCCTTTAGTTTCCGTGCAAGAGCATCCATGTACAAACCAAAGCGAAGGTCCGACTGCACAATCATACCCAAATATCTTATGTGTGTCTGTTGCTGAATAGCTTTTCCCATCATTGTCAATACTAGATCTCTCTTTATCCCCATATAATTAAAATGCATTGAGGCTGTTTTCTCAACATTGACATTAAGCCCATTATGATCAAACCAGCCTTGAAGGCTATTAACATCACTCTGCATATGTCTAGAGAGAGACTCCATATTATCGGCTGAGCAAAGGTAGGCAATGTCATCCGCAAAACCGGTGAGTTTACCATAAAGAGGTAAGTTGAATATATCGTTAATGTATAAATTGAAAAGAGTGGGCCCTAATATTGATCCCTGTGGAGCCCCTGCAGTTAAGGGAAACTGCTTTCCCTCGACATTTCCAATCTTAATTCTGAAAAACCACTTATCCAAATAACTTCTGAAAAAGTCGAGTTTGTAGCTATTAACACCATAGAGATAAAGTTTAGACAGCAGTGTGTGGTGGTGGCAACTGTCAAAAGCTTTGGACACAACAAAGAAGACTGCACCCATTTGGACACCATCCTCCAGTCCACTATGACAATCATCATAAAAATGCTGAAGGGGATGCTGTGGAGCATTCCTGAGTATTGGTGTGCTGGGTGAAGTTTTGCTGTTCTGACTGTTTTGGATTGTACCTGGCTTTTCCTGTTCTCCTGTGGCCATTATTCTGTGTAGAGAAGTGCAATTTGGTAAGTGATGTGGTTTTCCTTTTTGTTTATTGTGGCTAGAGTGTGTTTGCACTGTTGCTTTCCTGATTTGCTCCCCATCCTTGGGTGACATCAGTTGATCTTCTAGAAGGAGTTTCCCCAGTGTTTGGGACTCCCCTGTTCCTGTGTGGATCCTGAATCCTCTGGTTGTGGATTCCTGGATCCCCTTCGGTCTTCCCTCCTCTGGTGGCTGCTTATGGATCCAGCCTGAGCCAGAGGTGGACCAGCCTAGTCTTGGAGTGGCTGCTCCTTTTGCTGCTGGAGTTCTACAGTGTACAGTGCCTTACTGGTGGGGTGCTGTGTCAACTTTTTGATTTTTGTTTTTGAATTGACTGCCTTTTGCTAGGATTTGCTTCAGGTTAACAGCTGTTTTTGTTTTCTTCGTGTGGACTTGTTGGTGGTGTGCCTACTAGGACTTTTGAGCGAACTGTAGTTGTGCGTGCTGAGCGAGTGCGAGGCCTTTAGTTTAGTGTCACTGTCTGCAGCAGTGGAACTTATTGTGTTTTTATCTTCAGTTTAATTGTGTTGTTTGTTTGTTTGGTTGTGTGCGCTCGAAGTTTGTGCGCATGAGCATTTTATTTGCTAAGTTTTATAGGCCTAGAATAAAAGCCTATATTTTACAGTGCTCACACCACACGAAGACTCTGGTGTTTCCTTTAGAGTTCTCTCACTGGTTTCAAGTGAGTGCCCCTTCCTGGGCGCAAGTGGCATTCCTGGGTGGAGCTATATCCATCAGTTCCCAGGGCATTACACAAGTGCCCAGCTTTTGGCCATCCAGCATAGCCAGATTTTTGCAGCCATGGGGTTCCATGGCCCAGAACCAGCACCACGGATAATTAAAGTGCTGAGCCGGACCCCCTGGATAGTGTAAAAGTGTTTGTGCATGTGTTCTACCATCACGAGAAAGGACCTGAAATGCAGGTAGGCTGCAACCAAAAATTGCAGCACAGCTCCAGTCCCAATCTATCATTGCTGGATTGGGCACAGGATGTGTGGCCCCACCATGCAGTGCCGGAAGAAGGGGGCCTTTCCCTTTGATCTGCTGGTCCAGCTTCTGGACAACCTTTCCTTCTAGCACCACATGCCAGAGGCACAATTCCTGCTCCGGATTGGGTAGCAGATTCAGATTGCCTGATTGGGTGCTGGAGCTGTAATGTCGGGAATTAAAGTTTGTAATCCACAAGCTGCATTTACGACCTTTCAAAATTGCCAACTGTAAAGTGTCTAGGACTTCTGGTTCATAAGTGATGATTTTTTTAATGAAAAATCATCACTTTTTAAAATTAATTCGTCGTACAGATATCACTTAGTAACATTTAATTCGCCGGTGGAATGGTTAAAAGAGAACCCCTAATCTGAAGACAATCACAATGTAGTTGGAATCAATAGAAGAATAAGAACTCTTAGATATATTCTAGCTAAAAAAAACTCGGAATAAAGCCTTAGATGAAGAGCCCGAAGGACCGACAACAAACTGTGAGAACGAACAGCTAATATAATTTTGGCACAATAAGAAGCACATGCATTAAAATCTGAAGAATCTGAAGAACACAAAGTGTTGGAGGAATATTCACCTCAGAGTGGTTTTCTGCTAGCTCGGTTGCCACTGGGTCCAAGGGTCGACTCAGTGGTGACCAGCGAGCAGCCGATTGGTTGTGTGTGGTGTTGTGTCGCCTCGCTCTAGTGAGCGTGGTGACGCAGCACCATGCATATAAATAGCTGAGTCATACTCATGTTTTTATCACACTACGTTATGCTGTCATCGAGATCAGTCGTTCTGTTGTTTTGCTTGTGTGCAGATAAATAAATAGTCGCTCTCTTTATTTATAAAAACGTTTTTGCCAGTCATTATTCCTAGCTGAGTATTTAGGCCTGCAATATTAGTGTTCCTGTCACCATAGAAATTATTTCAACTAGCTGGCAGTGGCCAGTTCCACCCGGATTTCAACACAAAGTTCTGAAACACATATAAAAATAAAAAATGTAATTAAATGCCTTAAAAATACAACACTATAAAATTATCTGAAGAACACAAAGTTCTGAAATGCATATAAAATAAAAAACATATTTTTAAGCGCCGAGACGATGGTTGCAGCTATCGATGGTAGCAACCATCGATAGCGGTGACTATCGCCCCTCGCTTCCATGGCCGCTTCGCCAAACTACGCCCCCAGCGGCGAATGTAAAAGATTGGCCACCAGGGGGGCCTACGTGATCCAAGCCAAGGTCGGCAAAAGCTGACCGAGACTTGGGGTCACTCCCACCCGATTGACCAGCTGGACTGGTTGGCGAAGAAGTTTTCGTGTGAGAAAATAAATATATCAAATGCCATGGATAAATTTTCAAAGTCCGCTAATTGTGTTTTCGTTTAGGCCATTTCCCGTGCCTGTTAGAGTGTCATTAACACAGGCCAACTCCCGGACTCCATAAAACAAAAGGACACCCTGTATTGCTGATTGCCTTTTGTGTTTCCGCAAATAAAATGCGCCGAGTCGGGCACTGGATTCTTATGAATTGTTTGGTGGAGGGTACGCCAACAGCCAAGGGATATTTCAATGCACGGTAGAAAACTTTTCCTAGGTGCAAACTCTCCGTTTCATTAAATGTGTGATGAGGAAAAAATGAATAAACTCTCGAGGAATCGATTGCCGACCTTCAGCACCTGCCTTGGATGCCACGAATATCGACTGGAAAGTTCGTTCAATGATTGCGGTTGCCCGGTCCGTCGCTCCTCACAAGAAAACAAGGTCAACACTGGGTGCGGAGTGAGGGACCGGTAGTCCAACTTCTCTTGCGAGGAGGCAATGGAGATCGCCGTTTGAGTTTCATCAGCTCGATGTGGAGCTCCTCTTCACGATCGATGGAGATGCAGAAGAAATCTTCGATATGGTAAATGGGGTTGCTCCCCAAACAATCAGTAAAGAATATTTAGTTAATATTTATTGGCAAGCACAAGAAAAGGGGGAAAAAGTGTATTTGTTTTTTGTTTATTGTAAAAAGTAAAAATCAAAAAAAATAAGCTCAATAAGTGTATGTGTCATATTAATTGTTTGTTTAATTAAGATGGTCGAATCAGTGTTTAAAGAAATAATATTTGCTTAGTTGTTCCCAGCAGCTAACATATTAAAGCTATGAAGTAGCATAACCACTAGGCTCTATTATGAAAATCACCTAATGTAGGCCTTAACTAAAACCGTGTAATTAATGGTTAGAATGGAAGTGGTGGATAAAGGTTCCTGTCTTGATGCTCACAAATCCAAGACATTCATGAACCACCTGAACGTAGGGCAACTTGCTCAATCTCACCAACACCTGTCGAAATGTGAAAATGCTTCAAACACTTAAGGCAAATAAATCTTATCTTGCAAGTTACTATGGTACTGAATTATTACTAATGTTAATTCAAATTTTATCTCTAATCTCTATAACTATAATCTCTAATCACCATTAACTTAGGTGGTTAATTACTGATGACTTGAACACCATCATCCACTACAGTGTACACACCATCGTCCAAGATATTTGTTTGCCAATGTAAAGTGGGGTGCCAGAAGGTAACCCCTATTCATACCACAGAGGAGTCGATCCTATTTGTTTAAATAAGCAGGAAGTTTCAGTAAATCCGGATTCATGTTCTTTATCTAATCTGTGTGTTAAATTATAATTATGCATAAATTGCATGGTTGTCTTTTGCTGACAACAATATAAGCAATATTTCTACTATTATTATTATTATATTGAATCCTTTTATCGAAAATTATCCTTTATTTATCCTTTTTATATCAATATTTAAAATTTACTTGTGTAAAGATCTTTTATATGCAAGTACAACTGGTTACGCAGTCCACTCCAACTGTGTCCCACAAGGTGGACAGGCCACAAACCAAATGCTAACAAACAAGATTCTCAGTACAATTGAGCTCAACCCTGCTACCTCCTAGTTATAATACATGTAAGCGTAGATCAGGGAATGGCCAATCCACCAATCTTCAGCCCACTTGAATCTCTAAAGCTAACCCAATTCCACACAATTCACTTTGCAAACCTAAATTTAAGATCTCACACTTCAATTTATTTTTTACACTTTACTTATTTATATTAATCATTATTTTGACAATTTCAAAAAATACATTACATATCAAGATCTCCCCCAAACACTATCTCTCATAATGAGAACCATGGATTTTTTAATTGTCATATTTACCACAGATGATTTTTCCACATTGGGGCCCAGTTGAATCCAGTAGATTTGTTTAGACTTTTGCCTTCTCCTTCCAATGTTCAAGAAGTTGGTCAGTTATCCATGGCTGAGATGGCCATTTTGAAGTCTCCTCTGCATATTTATCTCCAATCCACTGGCATCCAACTCAGTTCTTAATAATTGTCCCATATTCTTGGTAGCACAAACTCCATTTTTGTTTTCTCACTCTTCACTCCACAAACTTTTATCAAATTATGTCCAGAGGAACTATTACTATTCCACTGCTATCTTGTCACAGCACTTGTCATAGCACTGAGGCACAAACTAGATATGCAGTTGTGGGGGAATTCTCGGACAGGCTTAATGACTAACCATCTACCAACCCCCCGGTTGCAGCTTAAGTTAGGAATGATTAATTTTAGCAGACTGCAACACACAGAATGAGCAGTTGGATGCCAGCTCACCAGGTGGCTCTGCACTTCTCCCAGGAGGCATTGCAGCTCAGATGTTCTGCCAGTTGGTGGTGAGTGGCGCCACCCCACAGGCAACACAACCTCACATTCAGAACCACTATATGATTCTAGATTTTAATTTTACTGTGTAATAATTTGAATATCCCTGTAATTCCTGAAGGATGAGCAGGTCATCATAATTATGAAGCTAGAAACAGTGTCAAACTAATTTCCCAACTGAATACCATTGATAGGGTATTGAATCCTTTAATATTAGCTTCAATAAAATATATTTAGAACCCCAATATTCAACTCCCAAGTTTGGGGGGAAGACCGGGGAGACGTTATCCCAACCCTATGCGAAATTCGCTTCAGAATTCAACTCAATCTAAAGTGACTCTGATTATTTTAAATTATATTCAAATATGATTCCCACTATTCTTAATTGTTGACCAGCAATCTATCACACCAAATAGGACAACTAGAATGTTATTTTCCCAACCTTTATAAAGGATAAGGCCCCAAACCTCAAGTCCCAAAAATATACAATCCCAAACAGCTGATATTCAGAATACCCAATTTCGCACCAGAAATCTGTAAGAAACAGCTTTCCAATTTCGTTGGTGATTACTAATTCTAAAACTATCAATCAATATGTGTAAGCGTCGGGACGGTAGCCTCAGCCATCGATGGTCACAACCATCGATGGTGGCGACTATCCCCCCGAATCTTCTTGCCCCCGATTCCTTCCGAATCTTCTTGCCCTTCTTGTACACCTTGGAGCAGCACACTACACATTTTCTTTTTGCTGGAATTTGCTCGGAAAAGTGCCGCTCCAGCAGACGTGCTGGACCCGCGCTGGACGGCCGGTGGCCAAGCTTGGCAACTTGGTCACTTTTGAAGTGGGCCAAGAGTATTGAAGTGACAAGTTGCTGGGGAAATTGAAGAAGTGTTTTGGCCGGTCCACCCAGCTTTTTCTGAAGGATGAAGGAGTTGAAAATGGCCTGGTCTATGAGGTGCCGGAAGATCTTCTTGTAGAAGACCCGGCTCCTCTTCCAGATGCTGTCATAGTACGTCAGGCACTGTCCACTTGTCCACGCCACCCATGGTTTGATTGTATGCCACTACAACTTTAGGCTTTGCCACCACCTTTCCTCGGGCCTGCACCCCCTGGAATGTGCAGTCATGGACGGTGGACAGGTGGTGGATGTCCTTCTTGTCCCGCCACTTGATGGCCAGCACCTTGCCCCACTGGAAGGCCACTAGCTCGCCCTGCTTGAGTTTGGTGGTCTTCAGTCCAGGTGGCAGGTCTTTTGTGTTGCTCAGGACAGTGCCATATGAGTCTGTTTTCCTCTTGAAGAGCAGATCAGACAAGTAGGGGGACATGTAGAAATTGTTGGCCGTCAGGCAGTACCCCTTGTCCAGCAGCGGATTCAGCAGGTTCAGCACCACCTGAACAGTCTGGGGCTCCTTTGAATATTTTTCGCCTAGAGCCATGCCTTTGCCAGTATAAATTATTGAGGTTCAGACATATCCGGTGCTGGACTCACAGAGCATGTACAGTTTGATGCGAACCGGGCAGGCTTCAGTGGCATAAACTGCTTCCAGCCAAGATTGCCCTTGTGCAGGAGCAGACTCATCAATTGAGATTTCTCTGTCTGTTGTGTTTTCAGTCTGAAATTTGTCCAGCATGTCCTGGTAGACCGGCCAGATCTTGTGCAGCTTCCAGCAGGGGTGCATGTCCTTCTCCTGCTGGATGGTGGCATTGTCCACAAAATGCAGGAACCGGGTGATGAGGCTGAACCGGAGCTCTGTCATATAGCGCCGGAAGAAGGGGGTGTCCACAAGTTCACTGGTAGACCAGTACATCTCGATGGTTGGCTTCTGGATCACCCCCTGCTGGATGATGAGGGCCAGCCTGATCCAGAAGTCGTCCACCGACATGTCTGTCCAGTGCCGGAGGCGTGACCTGCATGGTAGGACAGAGATGGCCAACTTTTGGCCAGCATAATTGTTGGTTTGTAGCACTATTTCCCGCACCATTTTTGCGTCCACAAACACTTTGAACAAGTCCAGGGTGTCCGATCCAGCATTGAATGTATCCATAATGCTGGAACTGGGACCTGGCACCCCCTGGAACAGAAACAGCGGCAGGGGCAGGGAGCCAGCACCCACCAAATGCCACACATGCAATTTAAAAAAATCCACAGTTTTGGCTGAAGAGTCACTGTCCTGGTCATCGGAATTTTCGGATTCAGAAGATGATCCACTGCTGGAGGAGTCATCCAGCTCGAGTCCGGCACTCACGTCACTTTCACAATCACTTCCTGATGAATCTGGCACAATTCTGGATGTTTCAGCAGTTGCTGGATGCTTGCGCAATTTTGCTTTTGTGAGAGACACCATTGAAAAATCCAACTTTTCAAACAACAGAAAAAACGTTGCAAAATGCTGTCAGCTGCTGTTTTGTCTCTGGCAGCAAAAACTAGATGGTGCTACCATTTCCTGCAATTGCGCGTGTCTTTCATTATCTATGTTTTTTGCTCTATCCAATCATGTGCATTACTTTTCTCTGTGCTGGGTAGATTTTTGCCACCAATTGTTGGTGGAACATGACCAATTGTCTAATCAGGAGAGAAGCCTCAAGGTTAGACCGTTGCCCATGACAGTGGATATGATACCTCTGGATAACATGCAGGCAGAAATTGATCAATGGAAATTGGATGATTCTTTTGTTTTGCCAAGTTTTGCAAACTGGACTTGGAATACCGTTCTTACTATAATTGTGGCTATAATTGTTCTTTGGCGCTGCTTGCCAAAATGTGTGACATGGTTTCGCACAAAAAGGCGTGAGTTAGCTAATCGGAAATTGGGAATGAATGAAAATGGAATGGAGGACAGTTTTGAACTCCCAGACTTACAACCCATTTCGAAACCACTCCTGGTTGCCTCTACTAATCCAGTTGAGATCAAAACCTCTCATTATTTATGTCCGAAAACAGCAGCCAAACCTCATTACCTGATTTCCTTGGCTACAGCTGAAAATATGGAAATTGAAGGTGATCCTAATCTGAAAAGTGAGGAGGGGCCACATCCTAAGAGAAGAGGGTCACTGTTTTGCCGTGAGAAACAACCTCTTGCCAGGGATGAGATTTATGTTGAACCTACCCCGGATGATGCTGGCC
The DNA here is from genome assembly GCA_034698785.1 of Mycogona germanica. Lineage (NCBI taxonomy): Eukaryota > Metazoa > Arthropoda > Diplopoda > Chordeumatida > Chordeumatidae > Mycogona > Mycogona germanica. Next base: position 5,772 of record JAQGBY010005480.1, on the reverse strand, counting down.
CACGCACTGCTCTCTAAGAAAATTTCAGTTATTATGCTTGCTTATGTTATAGGATGTTATCTGGTCGCACTGGTGGGTGGTCACAATTTTTTTCTCTCCGCTCTCAGCTCTCTGCGGAATCGAAATGTGATTAATTTTTATTATACTCAATCAACGTTCGGTCAGAAATAGATCGGTTTGACTTACCAAAATATACATCACACAAATGTGATCGGTGTAAAAAGTGAATCGGACAAAATATTTCATGGGTGAAATTCCATGGCTGGCGCCGTGTTTTTCATAGTGCATGTCAAGGACCTCTGAAGGTTGGAATACAATGGAAAGGCCGCGATTGTGATAAGAGATCTTCAAGATCTCCAATATCAGTGTTTGGATATCCAGTTAGGGCAAAACATACTAGTAACTACTTCACAACAAAGGACATACCCAAAAGTAAGGCTGTTGAACTAGTCTCGGATGTAGAATTGGTCCAGACTCAAACCGCTAACCCTACAGCAAATAAGGGCTCAAAACTAAGAAGTGGGTCTATTTTTCGATGATCTTTCCAACTGCAGACTAAATCCGATTTGCTGCAAACAGACACTAATCTGGAAAACAGCAACTCTTCTGAGGATGTAGGTGCTGCGGAGGTAGAGGTTGTGCCGGTTGAATGGCAAAGGGATACTGCAAGTAAGTTGGTGAACGATAGAAAGCTTCCTCTGCTCCCTTTCAAGGATAATACGTCGCCGGAGGAATTATTTAGTTTACAAAGTGCAACAACAGAGGTAGATCACTCGGACTCACAAACTTCAGAAGAAGGGGATGACGATTTGTATCATTCATTGTTATTATCATCAAATATAAATACATACTCCTCCACAAAAGACATATTCTGTCAACCAGGAAGTGAGATAAATATGTCAATAAGGAAAAGTCCTACTCCAGTCATAATGCTCAATCAGCCTGCATTATCAATATCGTCCAGTGTCAATCCAGGACAGAAGGGCTCTAATGTAGAAGAGGGCAGATCAACTCGTGTGTACGACCCGTCGTGGCGCAGTTGGTTTATGACGGACTGTTGTTCGGTGGTCCCAGGGTTCCATTCCCGGTGCGCTTTGGCCCGGAGTACTGGTGAAAATGTGCCCCTCACAAAGTGCCTAAGCACTGAGAGGGGTACAGAATCTTCCTGTTGTGATCAGTCACTTCAGTGAATTACAAAAAAAAAAAAAAAAAACTAATGACTTACTGGCTGAAATTCTCAGCAACCAAGGACAACTAAGAATCAACCTTAATACTCGGCTGGATTCATTCAAAGAGGGTATGGATACATGTATAGAAGGAATAAAAACAAAGCTGGATTCCTTAGATACTATCACAACGTTGACTGCTGAAAAAATGTCAACAGACCTTGCAGCAGCCCTGGTGCCAGTGCGTTAGGACATCATGAACTTGAAAGGTCAGGTTGCCAACATATCAAATGATCTGGTTAAAGTTAAAGAAGAACTTAAATCTAAATCAAGAATGCGATGAGACTGCAAAACAGACAAAATTTGTGTGTGATGAAACATACCATTTGTGTTTACAGGTCCATGAAATGGAACAACACCTATGTAGTAATAACCTAGAAATCTCAGGGATAAAATTTCTTTCAGAGGAAAATTTAAAAGAAATTATGGTGTTACGCACAAAATCACTTGGAATTTCCTGTGACCCACATTCAATCAGTGTAATTCACAGAGTACACAATCGATCATATCCCACCCCTAATATCCTCGTTAAATTCAATAATGCGGATCAAAGATGGTGTTGCACCGTCGGTCAACTAAAATCATGTGGCTCGCATTATTGCTTTGATGAGCTGCCACACCTATTGTCGTTGGTAGCGTAGGTGCTCAGAGACATCTGACGGACAGTTTGCGACTGAGGAAACTCCTCCCCACTCCCAGTAAATGGGATTGACACTTCCAATTTTTATGCTTAGAACAACATACAATATTTATTCAGTTTCTTTGGATATTAACATTGATCGCAGCACTACATTAATTTCCCTCCCGGACACAATCATACACACTGGCCCACATTAGGTTATACGCTCTACAAACTCAGGATATCTACTCCTCTATTCTAATAACATCTATTAATAAAACACATTTAAGATCATTTACATTATGGATGGGATTCATTTCGGAATTCAGCGGGCGGAGTTTTCTTTGCAACTACAGATCGCACACACAATTGATTACCGGACACCACACACGCACACACTTCACACGGGAACAAATTACACCGAAGTGTTGAAAGAACCGATTATCCCCGATGGATATGAAAGCGAAGCGCAACTGAGGATGATGATGGACGCGCTGAATTAACACTTCGCACAAAAATTTGATTGACAATGCCGGACTGAGATGAAGAAAACTGCCGCGTGAGGATTCAGGAAAACTCGCGATGATGAACAATTTACTACCGGACTCGGAGAATGACTTCAGAGAGTGAGATGATGCAGGTTCGTTAGACGAGCACGATCGCGCTTAATTTTGATTGTTGCGGGGGTTTTTTATATGCTATATGACCCATGTTTCTACAGATGGTTCCGGATTACGGATTGTTTTATCTGGCCACCTGTAGTCCAGCCAGGGCTTTCCCAGGCTAGTCCAGCCCACACACGTCCCATAAACTTCTTTAAGTGCTGGCACCACACCCGTGTGGGGTGTTATCTTTTCGCAATCATGATAGGTTTTGCATTAGCGCACCCCGGCTCTTATTGCCCAAATTGTCACCCGGTTTCCTGATGAATGTGTGCATGTGCTATACCCCGCTGTACATAGAGACTATGTATAAGGAGACACGATATCCTTTCCTAGCTCTGATTTTCATATTTTCAGTTTCTAATGTCCTAAGCTACAAGCTGTCATTCGTTTGATTTTTATTGCTCTAGCTGGTGGTCATTCGCTGTCAGAAATTAATTGGAGCTTACTCGCTTGTCTATGGCATTTAGCATGTGAATGCACATTATTTGCCATGACTCTGTTTTGCTAAATTATGTTTATGCATTCCCTACCTCGACGGTGAGCATGAGGGCCGAGGGAGAGAACACGTGCATCTCCACATCCTCCTTCTTGCAGGATTCCTCCTCCCCACCCACGCTTGCAACTTGCAACCATGCGCTGCCTGCATTAACTCCCTCGTCCAGGGTCTAGATGCCGTGTATATTAGATTAATTAAATCGTCGGTACCACACGCCCTTTTTGACGGTGATACCTCTTAATGTGTTTTTGTGTGTTTTTATGTTGGGTGCTTGTATTCAGCACCCAACATCACTCCCTATCAATTTTAGATTGTGATGCCAATAACAGCCAGCACAATCTACAGCAAGGAACCACCAGATAGTCAATCCTAACGACTAATGAATCCCATTAGCAGCGATGTAGAGTGATAGAGGTAAAGGATACACGACATGATACATGGTGCACATGGAATATCAAGATGTGCCATTGAAAAGTGCAAAAATAATTCCAACCATTATTCATTATAATGTTGAAAACAAGTGTATGTATTCCCCAAAAGTAACCCAAGACTATCCTTATCCCTCAATCTAAAATGAAAGAACCCCAAAAATCTGATAGATATATCTAGCTAAACGACTAATAACCCCTAAAAAGTGTTTGATAATAATGAGAACACACCAATAAACATGTAATATTTGAAGAGAACAAATGTTAATCAAATGTAAAGATCATAAAAATTTCACACAACACTTTAACACTGGGGAGAAGGAGCACCACGGAGCACTGGGGGAGCACAGGGAAACTGGTTGTTAAACCCATGGCATTTTTGACCCTCCCACAGTTCGCTTGCTTAGATTTGCAAGGGCAAGAAGGCGAGATTCCCATTGTTGGTCCTGGCGAATATTCCTCTTCTCCCGTTTGGAGAGAGGGGCGACTGCTAACCGATGGAAGAGTAGCCCCCATAGCCATGAGGCATGCCACCACTCCCGCATTTGCTGTCGCATAAAGTGTTCTTTGAAGGTGAGGATGGTGAGTCCCCGCAGGAATGGCAGAGCTAGGAGTTCCGAACCAACCTGTCCGCGGCCTGTAGAGGAGGAAATCTTCCAACGATATAGGAAGGCAAACGAAGGTGTGAGCGAAGCAAGTGGAATTGATGGTTGACAACACGTCCCCGAGAGTTGTTGACCACGCGGTAGACACCGTAGTCCAAAGGCTGATAGACTGGCAGGTCCCAACTGACAATTGCCTCAAGATACTCGACGGAAAGTGGGATTAGCTGCCGGAGTTCCTCGCAGGTGGTTGGAGCACCGAGCAGACGAAGTAAACAGGGTTGACCAGGGTGTGCAGAGTATTGAGCGGTAGGTTCACTTGTAATTTCCAAGAAGGCTTCGGCCCATTCAGGTAACACATGCGCACCCTGAACTTGAGGTGGCAAACTTGGTGCACCTTCCACTTCTGTGGGGTTAGCTGCCGGAGTTCCTCACAGGTGGTTAGAGCACCGAGCAGACGAAGTAAACAGGGTTGACCAGGGTGTGCAGAGTATTGAGCGGTAGGTTCACTTGTGATTTCCAAGAAGGCTTCGGCCCATTCAGGTAACACATGCGCACCCTGAACTCGAGGTGGCAAACTTGGTGCACCTTCCAGAACTGTGTCGATGTCGGCCGCCCCAAATGTGCGCATTGCAAAAGTTTGCACAGTGGCGATAATGTCAGGCTCACCCAAATCATTGGAATTGTCGGAATCGGAGTCCTGGAGATCGGTGTCATCAGGGGTGCAACCGTTGGTTGTAGCAGATGGCTAGGGGCAGGGCTGGCCCCGCCTCCATATGAGATAGGAGAAGGCGAGAGGGAGCTGTGCCACTGTCCACCTTCGCAGATGGATCTGGAACAGGTGAGCAAGCTGGTGTGGGTGATCCTAACAGCAAGTGGACTGGCAGACCGATAATGAACATGTCGTCATCCAGCGGCTCAGGCAAAGTTCTCCAAATAGAATTGACGAAAAGGGTGTGCTCCCCAATCTGGTGTACTCCGGGTGTGGTAAAGCCAAGGTGCGAATCAGGGCAGGAGTGGTGGGTGCCTGGCAACTGGTGCATGGAACTTTGGCCAGTGAGTGTGGAGAACCACCTTGGCTTGTTGGCTTGCCCACATGAAATGATACTGCCGATGATTGACTGTTCCTGGGATAGGGTTAAGGTAGGAGAAAAGAGAAAGCAAAAGACAAAATTACCATAGTAAAATATGGTATATATGTAGAATGTAGGACTAACGCGGACCCTGGTGTGATTGCATAGCAGGGGCAATGCCGCGGGCCATGCTGGCAGCGAAAGCAGTTTGGAGGATTTGATTTCGTTCCCGGGCCACCAGGAAATCTGGATCAATAGCATCCAGTTCCTGCCCATATTCACCTAGCTCAAAAAGAGCAACCCCCACTCTGTGTTGCCCCTCCCAGGCCAGCAGTCCCATCCCCAATGAAGGATAATTGCGGACTCCCGGAAGGTCGACAAGGGGCCGATAGTGGATGGTGGATGGACCCTGTCTGGGCACTGGTTGATTTCGTGAAGGGTGGTCATCATGGAGGGGTTCCACAGGCTGAGCCTGTGCCCTCCGTGCTGCCTCTTGGGCCTTGCGCTCTTTCTCCATCTGCGCTATTTCCTCTGCCAACACCCTGGCCGCTTGTTAACCCTTTAACCGGCCAGCCCGAGAGTATCGCGGGCAAGCAAAACCATACTAAAACGCGCATCCCGAGACTGTCTCGTTTTAGACTTTTCAAAAAATCGTGGCAAAAA
>JAQGBY010005479.1:0-14594 GCA_034698785.1 Mycogona germanica | reverse complement strand
GCTCAGATACAACTGGTCGTTCGACCCCCGCCATAGGCCCCTCTCTTGGGGGCTGCTTGTGGGTACATATTGTAATGTAATGTGACAACTTCGGACCTAAGCCTACGTCTTTGTTTGAAAGCAGGCGAGAACGTGTTTGCGGACTTCGCCTAGCCAATGAAATCTGCTCGGTTTACCTTGGGCGAATAACTAGAATGCAAAACATTTGATGCCTACCTAGGTTAGGTTTAGGCCTGCCTTTGACGCCAATAAAAATAATCCGAACACGCACATATCACGTCAGAATGGCTAGCCTAGACATAGGCCTAACAGCTATTCGTTTGAACAAAAACACAATCCACAAAGTCAATGAAATGCGTCAAATTACTTTGATGATGCGACTAGCAACAAGAAAGGGTTTGGTTCCCCCGAACCCATTACCGAAACATTTACATCTCGAGTTAGGAAACCTACAATTTGCATAACAATTTTCGTTACTGTACACTGAATAGATTAACAGGACGACGCCGGCCGGTTACATAAAAACCCTAGGCCTCAATGGCGACATCTAGGTCTAGACGCCTACGTTGCGGACCCTCAAAAATTATAATAATCTCGATAAATCCAGGCGATATGATAAATAACGACAAATAATTGAACAATGTACTCACTCAATAAATCCGGTCCTTATTTCCAAAGTATTTGTTAGCGGATTGCACGGATAATCACTGATGATATCGGAAAGCCTCTAAAAGCTTTTAAAATGGCCGACAAAACAAAAAATGCGTCTTCACAGAACAAAAACCGGAAGTAATGAACGAAATAGGGCTGGGCGATATTATTGATACTATCGATAGTGAGCTAGTTACTATTTTTCAACACTGATAGTATCGTGATAGTTTGGAAAAACTATCGATAGCCAAATTTTCGCAATTACTTATATGAGAAAGATTTTTGTTAGAACATTCGTATGAATTTTAATCGAGAACATGAACATCGGCACAGACCGAAGTCAAAGAAATCGCAGTAAAAATTATAACTATTTCGCTGGTGGCGTTCCCTGACGGCGGGTAATAGAAACTCAATATTTCAGTGACCTATTTCCGGCCATTTAATGGCGCTTTTTATTTAAACAGTTCAAAGCTCTTTGATTTTTGGGGCGCGTTTTCCTTAGTTATAATCACTCTTTTACAACGCAATTTGCATATTTCTCGAGTAGGTGGTCATACCACAAATAATGAAACATCATCACTGTACTTTCAACAAGAAAATATAAAAGAAAACATAACCTAATTCACCTTTAAAAATCCGCGCCAAAAATGATGACAATTTTAGCATTCAACTAGTAGTGTTCCCTGGTGGCAGGTAATGCAAACTCGCAAGATTCCGGTTCCGTCCAATCCCGTCCCTATTTCCGGTCACTCAATAACGCCTTGTCATGAAACATTTCATACGACTTTTATGAGGGGCGCGTCTAACATTAGTTCATCATGACACACACGTCCCACGTTGCATCGATACCATTTCATTAACGCGATTTCATCCTAATAAGTATCGCATATATCGTGGTTGCCGTATTTTGCCAACAACAGCTGTCAGCATGGCTGGATTTAGCAAATTGACCATGGAGCAGGAGGAAAACGACAGCTTTACTCCGAAAAAGAATGAGGATGAAGAGCCCTCGGACGAAGAAGCAGTCTCCGAGGGTATAAATATTAGAAAGGTGTATGATTGGGGTCTTATAACCCCAATCATAACGCAATCCCTTATTCACAGAATTGATGGCAGACGGACCAATATCATGAAAGGGCAGAGGTGGGGCTGGGCCAGTTTAGGGTTAACTTAGTCCCTAAATGGTACTTAAAGTTGTAGGAAGCAACCGCACCACGACAAGTGCAAGGGTGACACAGACTAGCTGACTAAAATGAAAGCGTGAAATCAACCTTGTTTGCTAAATTCAAGTAATGTGGTTAAGACTGTGTGTTTCCATTGGAGTGCCACGCCCCCTTTTCAACGCGAGAACTCTTTGAATCCTGATTCCAAAGAGTGCATCCAAATTTTCTAATCGCGGATCCAATTCTCGCCATTAACTATAAGAAAACGCACACATTTTTCTACTCAAAACTTCTCAGATTATTCCACGCGTTTCAACGTATCTTGCACCAATTCCCCAAATCGAGATTAGATGAAAGCTGGTCTCAATGATTGTACAGACTCCATTGGTTCATCGATGACCGTGGTCGTGATACATTTTGGACATTATTCTGAATCCTGCTTACTCCATTTTCATTACTGAATCAAACTTTTTCGTTCCAACTAGAATACGATGTCTTGGATCAGCAGCTCGATCAACTCAACTCGTGTTTGGACGTCCTGGAAGAACAGAACAACGCGCTGAACGCCAAACTAAGGAACCTGCTAGAGTCCAATCGAAAGGCGCGGGAGGAGTTTGCGCAAGACGAAGCCTCGACGAGCGACGCCACCACCAATGAGCCAGCACCGGACGACAAATCGCAAGAATAGACAGCCAATAGACTAACGACACTACAATAATATTAGCGATGCGGCTTTTACTTGAAATAATTAAGAAAGATATGTGATAATCACGCCACATTCCTCAATTGCCATCTTCACAAACAATTGTTTCAGCTTGACGAGAATGTCGAATAATATCAAGTGCGTTAGAAAAATCATGTCATTTCGAGCAAAATATTCTGTCGTTTTCAGATAGATTGTCTCGACCAGTTATTTATTCAGCTGAACTGAAGAGAAATTAAATTAAAAATGTGAATGTAGTTTTACAAAAAATATTTTCAGTGTTCCTCTGCGTTATGTCATCGTTTTCTCCCACATGTAAATAAAAAAGCAAGTGTCAAAAATGTTTCTGGTAGTTGCAAGTCCATTATTTTCACAATCTGTAATTTAATCTATTAGAAGCTTTCCAAATACAACTCTTCATTGAAACCAAGCATGTTAAAAATTTCTTTTAATTCGAATAAATTAAAATCACCCAGATTAAAAATAAAATACAGCGGCGTGACCTATACCCAAATGTGTGCATTTTAATGAGCCTCGCCGTTTTAATTTGTCACAGTCAAACAAAATTTATGCATGTGATTTCAGGTGCTTGAGCATTTCATGTGAATGCAAAAATAACCATCACTACAGGCTTATAACGTATTTTATCCCAAATTACAGATCACACACGGAAACGCATTAACTTAGGTAAAATCAGAAAAAAAGCGAAGTAAATAATGAACAACGTAAAAATGCTAGTTAAACGAATGTGGGACGAGAAACTAACCATTTTTCCCAAACAGATCCTAACAGATTTTCATTAAAATATTTCTTGAAAATGTGTGATATTTATAGTAATAAAACATAAATACGACAAAAAAGCACTACACATTCAAACTGCTGGAAACAATAGCTGTAATATTTCAAATGGAAGGATATTCCTTTTGTAAACCAAACAAATTACGGAGTCAAATTGTCCGGTGTCCATTATGGAATGCTCAGTTGTTTGTTTTCACAATTCATTAATTTGAAATCCTAATTAAAGGCTGGTGCGCAAATTATTTAACTGAAACAAGCAAAACCATTATTAACCCCGTCAAAAATATGAAAGCAAAAAAAGGAACATGATAGTGACGAAACCCCAATTTTAAGCTGTCGTTTTACTGGAACATTTCAAACCGGAATAAATGAAAGTGGAATTGAATAGTGATTGAATTTTAACCTTCACCCATTGATTTGCACAACAGTAGTCCTACCTATTAAATAATTTTAAACTCGTTATTTTAATCAGATTTCTCCGCAACACTGACTCACTCGGCACTCTCACACTAACAACAGGTGATGAAATCTGATCACGATTCGAAACGATCAAACCACCATCCCAACTAAAAAGCAGTTATTAACTAAACATTGGGAAATTGCAGGACTACAATTAGATTGTTTCGCAAATCATCATTTTTGTAAGCTAAGAAGTTTTAAATTTTCCGTTTAAACTATCTTCGTAACTAATTGTAGTCCTGCAATTCCCAATGTTTAGTTAATATCGGCTCCTATTCCATTTCTTTGAATTAAAGCAGTTAGTTAATGAGAGATCTGCCTATACTTTGCTCAGTCAAACGGCTCAAAAAGAAAAATGGCTTCAATAATTTCCTAACAGATAACAGAGCTCTCCATATAACGGAGATAAATACTGTATTTACAAAATGGATATTGACACGGGGGCGGTATTTGTACGCGTGACGTCACGCATGCAGTACTCATAGAAAAAATATGCTCTCTCTCTGTGTCGTCTACGAAAACTCATGCGGCTAGAATATCGTGACTAAACTGTCCTCCGCGACGGGATGACATGAAAAGGCCATGCTCCAACCGTCGGCCAACCATGACCGGCTCCAATCGTCCCATCGCCTCACAATCTTACTGACTATTCGAGGTTGACCGATATGGTTGACTTACCCACCAACAATTTTACGATTTTCATTGACAGCAAATCTGCAACACGGTTAAATCGATGCAAATTTTCAGTGGACGACTTGCTAGAATCTGAAGCCTCACGATGATTAAGAAAACTCGAGATTTACCTGTACACGAAATACCGAATAATTGAGATGGGCAACGTACACATTGGTTTGATTTCAGCTTCGAGACCTAACTTAATCCAGCCATCCGCATTCTTTTACCAATATATATATATATATATTATGTACTCAGCCCAAGAGCTTTTATCTGTTCGTTCTCGAGGGGTTCTCCGTGATGAGCGGGGTCGCCAACTCGAAACTAGATAGTCATGAGTCGGCCGGAACATACGATGCACGGGTGAAAGTTGTCGGGAACAGTTTTTTGCATTAGGTTGGTGGAGCCGATCTCGCTGATCAGATCGATGATTCGTCGAGCAGTTTTGGCCGGGTTGCTGGCGGCGGGCTCGGCGGGTTTCCCGTTGCTGGTGGCGAAGGTGGCGCCGCCTGGCGCGAATTCCGTGGACGGCGTTGGTGGCGCTGAAGGCGGCGCCGAGGCTGCTTCCTGGCGGGCGCTCAGCTCGTCGATCTGATCCAACATGTCTGGCCAATCTGAAATAGCAAGAAATATTGTCCTCTTGGAAAAACACAACCTACAAAAAGCCTTTTTGATAGGATTGATAAGGGGGCTAAGAAACGTTTCATAAAAATTAACGCGCTGACTGAGGCTCACCTAGGTTCTCCAATGACAAGCTGGTTTCAGAGTTTGCTGGTTTTGCCTTTCCAGGCGGCTTCAGATGACGTCCACTCTTGCCCTGTGTCTGTTGTCTCTCGAACAGCAGCTTGTACACAAGCTCTTGTAGCTTGGTCAGTTTTTCCTGAAACATCGTTTTAAAATGAGACAAATTTGCACATGAGCTATCTTTTTAGCAAATATCTAACTTTTCTGATTAAAAATAAAACCTTTTCCCTCCTACATATTAGCCATGAAAATATCAATACATTTAGAAAATGTAATAGTTCTTATTCTACCTTCAATTCCTCCCGGTCTCGGCACACCAAAGTGATATATTCGTCTTTCTTGGAGATCTGTTGCTTCATAACGTTTCGTTGTGTCTGATAGAGGGCAATGTAATCACCTGGATAGCAAAGAGATAATGAAAGATCATAACACAACACATATACGAGTCATTAAATCTGCGACGCGTCTCTCGAGTCGCGTATTCAGTTTCAGTCACAGAAGAATATTTTTGAAAGGAAAGAACCGAACCGATAGTCTCCGTCTCTCCCTGCAACTGCAACACAAGATACTCTAGCTGTTGTTTCTCGTCAGACAGCTGCGCGATGTCCTTCATTGTCTTGGTGAAGCGACCTTCCAACTTTTCCATCGTCTGCTTGAGGCTACGGTAATCTGAGGCCGGCACAGTAGTCTGCCCACCGTCGTCCACCTCCTCGTGTTCTTCGCCGCCGAATCCGTTGGTGGTGGTGGTGGTACCCTCACCTCCAGCGGATGACACCGGATTCAGTTCCTGCAGTTGCTGCTTGAACGCCTCGCGCTGCTGCCGCTGCTCGTCCAGCTGACGCAGCAACTGGTTGCGTTCCAGCTCCAGTTGTCGTACGGACGCCGACAGTGAAGCCACCTAGAGCAATTGACCATTAATGTGAGCAAATACAGTCCAAAGACCGTTAAAACACAAATGGAACTCTCAACACAAAATGAAGTGGAGATTGAAGGACAACAATCACCTCATCTCTCTTGAACCTCTCAACATTTAAGGGAATTCGGGTAAATTGATGAGAAAGTGGTTTCTTAAAATTGTGTATCACTACATTCTGAATCATTCGACTCACCATGTCGTCCTTACGGTTCATATCCCTGTCAGCGGCGCTGGCTGCTTCGGTCCCATCGCTGTTATTAGACTTGAGAAGTTTCTCAGCCTGGTTGGCCAGCATGGTGCGCAGTTCGCTGTTCTGGGCAATTAGCGCTCCCATCCGCTCCTGCGCCTGATTTAGCTCTTGCTGCAGCATCTCCGTCAGCTGGCCCTGCGCCTCGAAGTGGCGCATGCGATCGGCGAGTTGGTGCTGCTGGTACATGTGCTTGGTCAACTCGGTGCTGTTCTTCTGCAACATGGACAGTTGCTGTTCCTTATCTTGGAGCTGCAACACAAAAACAAAAAGAAGTGTAAAACGTAAACGTAAAACTTGGAAACACATTTTTGCTAATTCTAGAGCTATTAAATCGTAATGTCGTCAAATCGAGGGTTAATAAATGAAACACTTCGAACCTGATCCCGAAGCTCCTTCAGTTCTTCCTCCTGTTGCGACAGTCTCTCGCCAAGTTCCCGGCTGATGTGTTGCTCCTCTTGCGCTTTCTCGGTCAGCACCAACTTATCGTTGCTCTGAGAAGAGAATAAAAAAAATAAGAAAGACCAAACATAGAAATTAATATAAAAGGACTCGAACCCGGGATACATAATTCCAGCCGTCTACTGTACATTATAAAATAGTTCTCACCATCTTGACGAATCCGTTCTGCAGCTCCTCCAGTTGTTTCTTGAGCTCCTTGTTCTGCACCATGGCCCGACTGGCGGCCACCTTGTCGCTCTGCATTGTCTCCAACAACTTCTCCTTGTCTACTTGCATGCCCTGATTGTCAGACAACTGCGCCTCCAACTGTTCGATCCGCAACTCGCTGTCTTCCAGCAGCCGGCTGAGCTGCGCGTTGTCCGCAATCTAGACAGATAGTCACTCCCATGAGCTAAAACTTTGACTAATCTGCAGTTCAGTTGTAGTGCGATTGGCAGATCCGGTTAAAATCAGGTGGCTGACCTCACAATAGGCCGAAAGTGACAGTAATTTTTATTTCATTCGTTCGAGGCCTCACCTGTGCCTGAAATTGCTTATCCACGTCATTGAGCCTGGATTCCAGTTCACTAACAGTGGCTTGGAGGTCGCTGGCCTTTACCTCAGTTCTGAACTTTCCTTCTTCCGAATGGCGATTCTTGTCTGCAAAGAAATTATCCTCGTACATTACAGACGTACTTCAGACAACCGAGCAGCTAATGAATAAAAAGGTTCGCTGAACTCCATATGTACCCAATTCGCGCTGCAGGGTTTCCAACCGTTCTTCCAGACTAGTATTGTGGTCTTTCAACGTGTCCTTGTCTTTGGATATTAAGGAGATTTGTTGATTCAAATTGTGGATCTGCTGGTTGAGTTGTTTACTGAACATCTGGAAATTGTCATTTATTTGGTCGCGGTCGGAAGCTATCTTCTGTATCGTGTCTTGCAGCTAGAAATGAACAACATAAATTATAGCATTAATACATAAGAAAAATGTGCAACATTTACGTTCTTCCTCCAAAAACCAGCCATGTTTAAAAACTTTGACTGGATAATATTTTAAACTATTTTGAGTAACGCATAATCAGTCTGCTTGTTTAACTTTTAAAACTAATATTAATAAATATTCGAAAAAGTATAAGTACATAATTTCAAAATATAAGTTCTAAATTCTTGTAAGTAGACAATAGTACCTGCGCGATTTTTTCCTCCAGCTGTACTTTGTCGCGCTGCATGGCCTCCAGTTGAGTGCTCTCCTCTTCCCCGCCCACACTGTTGAACTGACGCACGCGCAATTCAGACATGGCCAGCTTCTTCTGCAAATCGTCGATCCGTTCCTCCTGCGAGTGACATTCGGATAGTTTCATGCTTAGCTTCTCGTTGAGTTCAGAGTTCAGCTGGCTCAGCGACTCGTTAGTTTTACTGCAGAAGGAGAGACGGTCTGATCAGTAGAATTCGGTTCGTTTGGTACGGATTAAAAAAGGGTTTCAAACGAACCCTTGTAGATACAGAAACAAACACTCATATTTATAATTGCCATTGTTCAGAAGTACAATTGGTTAAAAAGCAGAATTTGTTCAGATCACGAGTCCTCCGTACCTGGTTTTGTAAATATCCATTTTCAACCGATCGATTTCTTTAGAATATTCTTTGCTATTCTGTAGGGGGAAAACCAAGTTTTATCACTCACAAACATGTTCCAATCCACAATCTCAAAAGAAAATGTCAGGAAGAGGATCATCGCAAAAGATGATTGCAACTACCTTTTCTAACTTGTGACTGGAGACAGAGGTGGTGGCCAACTCGCGCTCCAAATCGGAAAGTCTTTGTCGGGATGCCTTCAAACGTCCCTGCAGCTCTTCGACCTCGCCTATGAAGCGCACCAGGAATTCAAATTCGAAATTTATACACAAATCCTCATCCCACATAGAGAGCACACATGAAACCTAACGACCAACTGACGATTTATAAACATATGAATACCCGCTTTCTGCTTGGCCGTTTGCTGACATTGTCCCAGCGAAGACTGAAGTTCAGTCTTCTCCGCCACCAAAATGCCGATGGTTTGGATGTGAACCTGCAGCTGTTCTCGCAGACTGCCCTGCTCTTTCAAGTATCGCTCGCCAGTGTCCTCGAACTCCTTCTTGTACTTTTGTTGTAACTCTGAAAGTTGAACTTTCTGAAAACGTGTTTAAAAAAGAGAATTAACGAATAAAGTATTTTGTCAAACCGAAAATCTATAATTTATAACTGTACTTAAAAAATACAATCCCAAATAACATAAAAAATCTGGGGCACAATTATATTTAAGTTTTACCAGAAAAAATAAACAATTAATCGAGGGACAAAAATATCATTACACTTACATAACTTTGCACCTGGTGAGTTAATTGAACATTATTTAATTTTAATGTCTCGTTCACGGAAGCCAGTTCTTGGTTGCGTTTCTAAAAAAAATAAAAGAATAACAGAAATGAAAAAATAAATAAAATACTTTTACTAAAATAAAAAGCACGAATACCAGACTCGATTCACCGCTTTCTTACTTCAAGTTGCACAACGCCAGAATTGCTGACATTGCTCGATTCTCCATTTCTGAAGTCGTGCGTTTCGGAGACCAAACCGTTTAGTTGCATAGATATTTGTCTCAGGTTTTCAGAGGATGACGTCGATCTATCAAAACATGACACAAAATATCACGTCAGTATTTCTTGACTACATGGCTAGCGAATATGTTAGCTTTTCTAACTCTGATAAAAGTAGAAGAAACATGATCTGACCAGAACGTAAACTGAGGCGTAACTTACTGCATGGTGTCAGTGTCGGATATCGAAGACGTAGAACTCGGCCCTCGCTTGTCATCCACATGGATCCGATTGTCGGTTTCGTGAGGTATTTCGGGCTAAAAATGCCGGGAAAAAAAGCTCAATTGGAACATCATTCAATGCGGTATATGTTCAACACAATGCTATTAGTTCCAATCTTCAATCGGGTAATTAGTAATTATAGTTTTTAAACACTATCATGCGGCACAAAACACAAGCAGGACTGCCACGTAACTGACCAACTCCAGCATATTTTCACTGTATTAAATTGATTGTAATTCCAGATTCAGAAACTGCGAACTTTCAATTCACATTAAAAAATGTGTTCTGAAACGCTTAAAATGAATTATAGTTGAATAGTGATGGCGATTCATGTTATGTGGCTGCTCTTACAATGCACAAGTATTATTTAGCACATATAAAGGATATTTTATATTTTGTACTTGTTTATTGGGAATGGATTCGGGAATCGGATTTTGGAGTTGGATATCTCTGGCCTTGGCGTTAGTTTTAGGCGCAGCTGCTGGAACGGACACCTTGGTGGACTTCTCCTGGAACGCTTTTAGCTAAACAAATATTGCAAAACAGAACACGTGTGCAAACATATCAGTACACAAGCATATTCAATTCTCAATTACAATTACATGTACTTTCGAACGACGAGAGCGGCTCTCTAGTAACTAAACAATGTCGAGAAAATATAGCAAAACGTTTGTAAGTAAATTTCTAAAAATTACTTGCTGTAGGCTTGTGGCCATTGCCCCAGCACGCTTAGAAATTTAATTAACAACCTAAACAGACTTTTTTATCTAGTTGTCTGAGTGGCAACGAGACAACATACCCGAATCAACTTGAAACGTCACACAAGCCTAGAATACCATGCTGTTCTTGCAGTTGCACTTTCACAAGATTCATGCTCATCTCCAGTTGAAACTAAAACTAGCATTTCCAATTGGTGGTGACATGCCCTTTACTCAACTAACACATGAAATGACAACAAGGAGTGCTAGGGCAGTTTTCCTCTGCACCATGGCCGCATGCTAGCTTGACCCCGTCAACTGAGGACCACCAGTTAATACCATAATTCTGTTTATTAGATTTTGGGAAACTTCGATTGCTACACAAACCCGTGAATTCATTTTCTATGAATCCAATCGTGTTTAAATGTTTTAATCAACTTGACGTAATATTATTGCCTCTCGGCCCTTTGGTTCTAAGTGGACTAGGCGGTGGTAAGTGGACTTTCTGCTGGCTGCAAGCACCTTCTTTTGGTCACATGAACTGCAGCGCACCTAGGCGGGAGTTTTCCAGATTGGACGCTAGTCTCTTAAGAGAAATTATTTCCACAACGCCTCGCTAGGAGCGCCACATGTAAAAATGAGGTGCCTGCAGTATCTAGTACAGCTGAATGCCCCAGGCTCACTGAACTTATTTCTACGGGTCAACTATCAAAATTATCAACTGTACGGCGTCACAAGACTCTTAGCGAAGCTATCAGGTCAAAATAAAAGCAATTCTTACTTTTTTCCGGGCAGCAGCTAACTTTTCAGACCGTTCACCGTCTGCCATATTTGCGGAGATCCGCTTATCATACGTTGACAGATTTTCCAGAGCGACCGACGCTAGTTCCGGATTACGCCTGCAGATGGCAGCACTCTGCTCGAAAGGTTTTAAAATCAAAGTGTCGGAAGCGATAACAACAGATGTGCTAAACGTCGTAAGAGCTAAGCAGTTAAGTAGTATGGCAAGTGCTGCCATCTGCCAGCAGAGATCTGAACTTGTACTAAATAGCGCGAAATTTAAACTGGAACAAAATTATTTTTTTGCTAAGGAATATCCAAAGCTAAAAATTCAAATGGCTTGACTTGAATTAGCTTACAGCATTCCTTCCATTAGTTTAGATTCTTTTGATTAAATTAGTGGATGGAAGATTACTGGTCCATATTGTACGTGATTATTCGAAAGCTTGGATGCAAGAATAAATTACGAATTGCTATTTCACAAAAAAGATCAATTTATTTGAAAATAGTTTGACTAGGATTAACATATTGACCTGGGTTTTTTTTGGGAGGGTGGGATGTTATATTTGAAAGAAAAAAATGTATATAAAAAGACATACACGATCGAGTATCAAAATAAATGACGAGCATATATATATAGGTAAAAAAGTAGCATTAGTAGAATATAAAAATTGGCACTTGCTATAATGGCTGCAAACGATGCTGTCAAAAAGGACACAAACATAAGCACAAAATATTCTTAACAAATCAAATATGGGGCTAGGAATTCGTGGTTTTCTAAAATAAAATCGATTGTTTACAGCGAAATGTAATCGTTAATCTATCGTTAATCTAACAAATATCTTCCTCGTTAATCTATGTGTTCACAGAGTGTCTGTGATTAAAAGTAGATAGTCTTTGCAAATAATTTTGTGGAAAATACTCCTGGTATCCCAGATTTCTAGAAGATGGAGGGCGCGCTGACTTATTGGGAATAATCTACAAAATTGTGCAAATACTATACAAGCAGCAAGCTCTCGCTCGGCACCGGTGTTTCAGACAGCGACCAACACATTTACAAAATATATATATTTTTAAACAAATGCAAAGTAAAATCCCAAATTACATTTTGGGGTTTGGAGGTGAAACTAGCTGTATCCATTTGGCGAGTTGGATCCGTGTTTTTTGTCCAATCCGAATCCACTGAAGATATGTGCAACAAAGTCCGTTCACTTTAGAACCTGTTTACAGTTGCCCCCCCCCCCCCGTTTTAGGTGACCGAATCATTTTTAAATTGACTGTCTTATGGCAAATTCGTGACACCATCTAGTTAGTATCTGTTATGACACCATCCGAATTTAAAGGGATGAAAGCCAGAGTGGTGTTTTAAACTGAAAAAATAATAGGTTTTACTAGAAATGCTATAATACAATTCCGTTGACCTCGCATTGACCTCGCGCTGAAGTCGCATTTTCTTTCGATGCCAAGATCACATTTTTTTCACTGGACTCGTAAATTAAAAAAATACTTGTATACCACTCTGCCTTTCACTTCCTTTGTTTGCAGAATGCACTGCATCAGCCGCTCCTACGCAACCGCAAGAGGCTCTAATGTGAGACGATCAAAATGTTGGTGAGGTAAGCAGATTGGATACTGAAATCGCGTAATGGCAAATACACCTGTATACATGTGGCGTAACAAAAGGCGGTTGGATTAATTGATGATCGTTAAGCGAGACTCTACGTATGGAGGCACGAGTGTGACGTGGCGCTTACGCCTTCCTTGAGACGTCGACAGTCTTAGAGCTCGTCTTTGGAGCCCGGCTCGACGACGACACCGTCTTTAACGGTGACCGAATCTTCGGTGTCACTGATGTAATTGTTTTCGCCGGTGTAGTGGGTGGGAAAGACGAGCAGGGGGTGAGCCGAATACGCCAGAAGGTCTCGCTGCTTGTAGTAACCTTTCCAAATGAGTCTGAAAATGGGGATGAGATCATTTTTTTGATGTTTCGACATTTTTTCGGAAGGTCAGCTTGTGTTTAATAAGTTAAAAGGTCACTCACTCGGGATGCTTGTCGAACATGATGGGCAGATACTCGTCGACGGGAACCATCTTGGAGAGCGGTTCCGCACGAAGTAGTTTTTCGGCGCCTTTTCTGGTCACCATATAGCTAAGTGTCCAATAGGAGTACTCGACTTTGACCACGGAGGAGGATCCCGGAACCAGAGGCTCGTTCTTCTCGACAACACGTTTCCGACCCAAATACCTAAATATCATCAGTATCATCACAACAATTTTTAAAAATTAATTTTTATCCAACTGCTCTATTTTGTTTTTAATTAAACGAAACGCTTTCCTTACACAAGTTCCCAATCCAAGTCCAGTTTGTCCATTTCGTCCATCAGGTTTTCCAACTTCCGCCGGAAGTACGGCTCAAATCGGATATCGTCTTCAAACACTATTGCGTTCTTGTAGCCTTTTTCTACGACCTAAAACAAAAAACAAAAATAATTTAGAAATCGGGTCTAGTTTATCGAAATCGGAAGAAACATTTAAAATAGTATTTGAAATTCCATGTCCATTCAAAAAAACAAAAATGAAATCCAATCAGAAAATGACTTGTTCAAAACCGTTGAAGATAAAATATAATGAAATAGAGTTTCTAATAAAATGGTAAGAAATTCAATGACATTAGGTATAAAAAATACTAAGTCGATGATCAACCTCTTTCCAAACTCCGTAATGACTGAGAAAACATCCAATTTCACCCATCGTCAGAGGCCTGTCAGAACAAAAAGCAAATATAATTAGATAGAAATATCTTGAGAAAACCGTACGAATGCAAATTAAAAATGCAAATCGAGTCGTCCATGGAAATCAGTTCTTATCGGTTAATATGACAAGTACAGTAACAAATTTCCGCTCACCTTTTGTGATAAGGATCGATATACTCCGGCAACATCTTCACTCCGAGTTCACTCAAATAAGAAGTATTCAGCATTCTGAAAAAAAAAGAAAACCACTTCTACTGAGTTTCCCATAAGAAAATGCTAAGAACACACGTATTTAAATGTCCAACTACACAGTGGGTGTGGACTGAGAGGAAAAAACATCAGACATTGTCGGGATAAATCCAGACACAATCCAGAGTTTGACTTGTGCCAGTCATAGTGCACATTCACAGCGTTTATTACAACTTGTAATGAAAGATGAGAAACGTTGCATGAGACGACGAAGGGAGGCAATTTATTGTGCTCACGTTTACGTTTCGTTCTGTTCGAGTTAATTAACTCGCCAGGTAATCGTATGGAGGGCGATAAGGGGGGTTAAGGGGGGAAGAAGTCGATACGAAATATTCGCACCGACTTAATTGCTTCCACACGACGAGTTCAAGGTGACTGTGAGGCGGCGCCCCTTTGGCGCGCGAGCGGTCGGTTGGGCGTTAGGGGCGCTGGTGTGGCGGCGGCCCAGGGTGC
>JAQGBY010005478.1:0-14596 GCA_034698785.1 Mycogona germanica | reverse complement strand
CCCCCTTCAGAATTCTGAGCAGCAACCTTAAACTGATCTCCCTCCTACGATCTTCCAGTGTCTCCCAACCCAGTTTTTACAGCATGTCTGTGACACTGTCAGTTCTTCCAAATCTACAGCTAACAAATCACGCAGCTCCTTGTTGTACCATTTCAATTTCCCCTACAAGCCCCCACATGATGAGGATCACAAATGGAACTGCAGTAGTCAAGCAAAGGTCGGATATTGGGTTAATTAAATAGGAATCTATATTAAGACAAAAGTAAACATTTATTTTTAAACTTTAGATTGTCCTTTTAATCCTTTTCAGTAAATGAAATTGATTTATTTCAAATTAATTCAATTCTTGGTTTCTGTCTTGGTTTGTTAATGTGAATCCTGACCATTCGCTTTCCCGCATCGCACCGGCCACTTTAAAAAGCAACCCCCTAAGGCAGTTTCACTGCATTGCACCTTCAGTCGCATCAAGCAAGCGCTTTGCTCTCTTCAAAGTCGCCGCCGTCTCTTCAGCTAAATCTGAGTTGACGGTGATTATTCCTAGGGACTTATCCCGTCGCCCTCTACTAGACAGGTCGTTATTGTACACGAGCAACGTCACCAAAACATAGAAAACATTTTCACTACTGACGCGGACTGATCGCGATTTTCTATTTTGGGGTATGTCCGATGGTGGCCTGTCTCACGGAGAAGTGTTAAGAGTCTCGTTGGCCGGGTAAACAGCGTCAGCTGCTCTGCATGCTCGAGATAAGATTCATCTGCAGGGGTATTGCGGGGGGGGGGGAGAGAGGGAGGGTTGGAGGAGGGGGTCATCCATAAAATGGTGTCATCTGAAACGCGGAGATAATAAACTAGCACAAAGCGCCAGAGAGAGGTGAAAAGACGGTCATTAAATGCGCGGATATTTGGAAACGTAAACAATTTTTTGTACACGTAAAATGCAGTAGTGATGGTGGAGGGTATTAAAAAATTCTATACAGAGCATTGGCTTTGCAATGGCCACGAATGTCTTCAACGATGTAGTCAATGAGCTCACAAAATACTTGATCTAATCGGAATGTCTGTAATTTCATTAAAATAATAATTATTATACTTGGAGGGGGGAATGATAATTGAGTGTAGTTATTTTTCTAAAATTGTATTTTTTTTTCATACAGGGCCACCAAGAGCATCTACCACGCCCTTGGAGTGGGTACCCTGCACTTTCTGCGGGCATGCATCTCTTTTGCCCCGGTTAGTATTACTCCATTATAGAGAATATAGACGATTAAAAAATCATTTAGAATGTACAAAAACAATGAAACTAAATGTCAAAATGATTGTTTGACCACCTGTAGAACGATATCGCGGCGGCCGCAGACACCTTGAAGCGGTCAGCTGGACTTTGCAATCGCCGCCGTAAGAAGACGGGCGCCATGTCCAAGATGGTCAAGAAGACCAACTACAACTCACACACCGAAGGTACGAACAAAAAAAGCTCCCACTCTCTCAATTCATCCATTATTCATATCGAATGTAAAAATACTATCCATTGGACGGTCTGAAGTCTGAACCGTACACAACCTGCGGTTTCAATTGCCGTCGTTAATGGAGCTCAAGTGGGCAGGGTGTCGATTTTAGACACGTTTGCCATATATTCATTCGATAGTGAAAAATATTGAAAGTATCGATATTTCTACTATTCCATTTACAGAAAAATATAAAATTAAAGAAAAAATTGATAATCGCACGTACATGGAAACAGAACTTCAAAATTGTCAGTCAAAGGGTAGATTTTAATTTGTAAATGATCCGTCGAGGGCAAAATCCAAAAATGAATTGTCGCAACAATGTCGTAATAATTTATGCTTACCATAAACATAGCTTATCTTTAATGGGCAAAAATATATTTACGCCTGTAAGACCAGCAGATAACGAAATTTACGATCGCGTTTTACTATTTTTAAAAATCTCGTCGTCGTTAAACAATAAAATATGTTACGCTGCAGCATATTTTCGGCGGACAGGTATAAATAAGTATAAAATTGGCACCAGATTTTCGTTTCTTTAATCAACCGATTAACACACATCTACATAGTCGTTCTACTTTGTCCTACATTCAGCCAGCAATAACATTTTATTGATGTGACAGTTTTATTAATAATTAAAATAAATGAGGGGAAACCCGTGAAATTGGCTAACATGGTTAGTTGCTATTAATAACTGACTTTTTAACAGTAAAAACGCAATTGAAGCAGTCAAATTGTAACAGCTACTTAGGAATTGGAAACATTGGGCATAGTCATTGAAACATAATTATCTTGTAAAAATGAAAAATAAATATCATGCTCATCCTCTTGAGACCCACATTCGAATATTTTTTCGAACAATAAATATTATTAAAAATCAGAGATTAGGGGAAAGTGGTAGACGAGACTGAAGTCAGAAAAATTATCTAGAACAAAAAAATATCCACAGTTGCACTCACAAAAAATACTCTACCAAAAGGTTATGTAGAAAACGATGTCTTTGGATCAATTGAAACAATTGTTAAAGCAAAGCGAGGGATCTCAGGAGGTTACACACAACCAGATTATGAGTCAAGCCAACAGCTAATTACCATTCGAGTAGCGAAGAGTATTTGTTGTCGGCACAGTGCTTATTTTTAATACCTGAATAGACACGTTCCAGGAACTGATAGATGAACCTTGAAAAATGAATATTTGACATTGAAAATTCGTCAAGAAAAAAATTGTACAGAGAGAGAGAGGGGCTGGAACGGAATTGACAGCTAATTATTACACACCATAGGCACTGCTAATTTATTATTACATCAACGACTCACACGAAACAATCGGTTTAAAAAAAAATATTTATAGAGACATTAAATACCGATTTAGTATTTTACACTAGATAAATTAATATTTCCGCTTGGCCCGAACGCCGCCCATTTTATTTTGGAGGATTCGTTTCACACGATGTCCACCAGGGGGGCACCGCATACTACAGTGCAAGTAGCCAATAGAAACATACTTGTTCTTTGGAATAGTTCTGGTCAAACCAGGGCTGTAAGGGTAACGCTACTAATTTGACTCTTAATTTCTTGGACGCCTGCAGAGGAGATCCACGCCGAGCTCTGCTATGCCGAGTGCGTTCTGCTGCGCGGTCTGATCACCCTGATCCAGGACGACAACATGATGAACATCGTCAAGGGTGGCCTGCGCTTCCGCAAGAGCTATCGGGCTTACAAGTGAGTGCGACCATTCTAACCGTTAATTTTTTTAATCAGCCGTTCAGACTGTCTGGATTTAATTTTTCATCCCGCCATTGTTTCAACAATTATCGCCGCTAGCACAGTTCCACCAACTGCTGATTTTAACGCTAGTCGGCGCTTCCATCGGCAAACCCAGGCTACTTACTAGGGCTTTTAGCACACTCTATAAATAGAGACCTACCTAATACATTAAACACGACACGATTACACGATGTCTGCACGACAAAAGTAGATCATTACACGGACGGAAATTCAGTCCACCAATCTCCAGTTTACCGGAAATTGTATGTAAATGTTGTTAATGGAATTGTTTATTCCATTTGAAAATATGAAGCGTTTTGCCATGCAGTTAGTATTTGGTGAGTCGTTCAAAAAATAAGTTGAGCAACACTATCGATATTAACTAATTATTTTGACTATCGATAGTGAGTTATGCCATTTACCAATTACTAATATTTTTCTAAAATTCAACCGCTCAGCGATCGAAATGAAACGATTCCATTTCACTACATTTCACGGAAATTTGGGGATTATACAAATCTCTTCGGATTGCATGATTTTGCGCGTATTACCTAATATACCTATCTATAAGTTATATCCAAATAGTGTTTTTCGAGGGTTGTGTCAATATTTCGAAATGACTTGCAAATTCGAGGATATATTCAAATTCTCTTCAGATTTACAGGTTTTTCGTCTAGACGCTATTCAAGTAGTACACTTTCTTTCGGAACGCCAACTCGTCTTTCCGACCGAAATTCAATTCGCAAGCACACCTGCCTACAGGTGATGGGGTGGGGGAGGGAGGGGAGGCGAGGGGGCCCTCCTGAATGCGGACACAACGCAGAATAATAATTTGTGGTTGCGCCAAACAGCAAAAAATAAGAAGTCGCGCCTCCCTCGACGCCGAACAAATCACTGAAAATCCCTTCGAGCTATCCCAGGAAAATGATGGATGATTCTCAAAGAGATTGAAGGACTCGTATATCATCGTATTACTTTGGATAGAAAATCGATTTATACCCAGCGCCCATCTGTAATCCAGGTCCCGACATTGTCATCACCAGTAACAGGAAGCCCAGACGAATCTCAAACTTAGCAAATGTAAACACTTAAAAAATGTAGAACCAGTAATACAGAGTATAAATGTGAGGGCTACTAAATTAGGGACACCGACTAGAAGTGACAGGGATTTTTTTAAATCGAATGTAATGTTATCTAACTCAACAATTGCCATATTCCGAACATATCGAAGCCTCAATCTCAGCTCCCAATGAAAGGCCTCTCAATTGGAAGAATATAGTTACCTGAACTTGTGACCAACTCAGCTATTGTACCCATGGTCAGTGATGTCCCTGAGATGGTCAACTCGATGGCTAAACAACAATGAAATATTGCCTTAAGTAAGCCGCCTATTTATAGACGAGAGTGCACGCAAGTCTTGGACAGATATTAGAAATCTAAACAGGTTTCGCTACAGGCACTGGCACCTTCACCTGGTGTTCATGTAAAGAATATTTATTGATTGCTTAATGGGAAATAATGTTTAGCAATTAACTTTCTCATCGGATAATTTCTCGTCCAAAAATAGAAAGACGAATTAGAAAATTTAAATTCGGATAATTTTCATTGTACAACTTTTTCCATTTGGCTCTTCACGGGACGCTCGAGTGTGTTGTTCGATAACTTTCTTGTCAAAGAACGAAAGCCAAAGATTTTGAACGCTAACAAATGATAAATGAGGCAATTTAAAGCCGACCCAAAAAAAAATCAATCGGAACCTGTACTCGTTTTTGGAAAACAATATTTTTTAGACCTCACCGTTGATTTAGAATCGTTATTAGAAATAGGTTAATTAACATTTTAGATCCAAAATTGTTGAGTAGAAGCCGATGGTAGTAATAACAAAATACTAGTTTATAAATTAATTGATGGACTGCAATCGAGGGTCGACAACAAGGTCGTCGATAAACAAAGTTTACTTCTGATCTTCACTTATTACAGGTTTTTGGCGTTACTTGACGTAATAAAATTTGTTGCAGGCCAGAAATTTGGTAACAACATTTATAATTATTTCAATTTACTGGGTAGTGACAACATTTTTAGATCAGTTCAATTGTATGTCCTTATGTTTTGCAAATCTTTTGTTTCTTTAAGTTACGTCAAAAACCTATAATAAGTGAAGATCAGTTTCGCTTTGTTTATCGACGGCCTTCTTGCCGACCCTCGATTGCAGTCAATCAATCAATTTATATATTTTGTTATAGCATTTTATAACCTGAATTTAGAACCATAACAAATGAAATAACCAAATATTGAGAACACAGGCATATTATATATTGAGAATACATGTTCGTTAAATCAATTTTAATAAAACGAACTGAAAACCTTTGTAAACAGTAAACCAACAATCGTTATTGACAAGTCCAATCATCGGATAAGCAAAATGAGTTTTTCAATAAATTACTATCACCTGGAAATGTGTTAAGCCGTTAAAAGAAAACTGACGTAATTCGGTCAGCGAAAAGAAAACAGGCCGACCGGGACCAGCTCTTTAAAAAGAACCTCATCATGGCGCCATTAAAGTGACCATGCCGCAGGGCTTTACGTGTGGCAATGCAAACGAAAACGCACTATAGTATAAAGTTGAATATCAATTTTTACATTGCCAATCAATAGATTCACGTAAACATAAACCTAACCTCCCTTAACAACAGATTCACGTAAACATATAAAAATATCTGCAACTACAAAGCCAGTCTCTAAGCCTGGGCTAGGAAAAATGACCAGGTCGCCTCATATGGGTTTTTTAGGTCGAACACGCTGGTGGACCTCCTTAAAAATATCTCAGACAAAGCCAGTCTCTAAAATTGTAAAATAATCTAAAAAACGAAAAAACATATGACGTCAGATTTTGTCATCTTTCGTCATTTCGGCGGAACATACGAGAAGGTTGACCACTACAGTTGATGCGATCTTGCACGAGGATGCACCTGGTGGCAAAACTGATAAACTTTAGTCCGTGAAAACAATATCCCGTAGCATATCCTAGGGTTCTTCCAGCCCCCCCGCCTTCAGTTCTTTTTAGCAACTAGCACTTCCGACTCTTTTTAACGGTCGTTTTATGACCTATGATGTATTTAATCCTAGATATAATTATAGCAGGAGGGTCATAAAAAATTGAAAGGAGCTCGACTTTAATGAATTTCTTTTTAAGACCACGTCGAAGTCGTGTCGTGCTTACATATTAAATCCCTTGTGGCTGTTAAGTAGATTAGTAATCGTGGAGCCTGAGCACTTTTACAGCATTGTCTCAAAAGAGTGGAGAAATGGCAATTACGCCACGCAACTGAAGAAGTCAGTCACGCAATGGACTGCCGCAGCCAGGCAACACAATAATAAAAAAAACCTAATTCTATAGCATAAGACCGTGTGATAATCAAAAATTCCGCGATGGTGTGTGTGTGAGTGTGTGTTCAGTCTTACGTGAGTTTTAGAAGTAATTTGGATGGTCGCCCCGAGGGCGTTAGAAAAATATTACCTTGGTTCCACGATTCAACGACGCAATTCCGTCAGCCACGCGACAAATTATTATTTTATCGAATCATTTTTCAATTGACAGTTATATTTGAAAAATCCCAGCATAAGATCAAATAAGAAACGCTATGCAGAACAACGTCTAATAACGCTTTCATTTCAATTTTAACTGCTACCTATCGGCAATTTGAACAACTACATGGTACGTGTAAGCCAGTGCAATGCTGAAGGAGAATCAGCTACACATAATTTCTTTGTAGCCCTTCAGGAATAATTTAAAAACTGCATTTTCAAAATCATGAATTGTTTTTGCGATTGTCTAAATAACACATTCTTTTGAGAGATTACTGAACCTGTGCCACATTTAACACGCTTCGCGTAACGCCATCGGAATTACAATTACAATTACAAATTTTACCCGCAAGCAGCCCCCAAGATGGCGGGGGTCAAAAGACCAGTTGGGAACAGAAATGGATTTATTAAATTTAGAAGGCTCTGAATTTGAGGCTCATTCCACCTACTACTCTTACTACTCTACTACTTATTCCACCATTAGAGGAAATTTAAGATAATATATGGCTTTGAGGGAAAAGTGCATTTTCGTCATGAATTTGACTGAAATATCAAGTATGCACCTCCTGGAATCAACTGGACCAGTTTCGCACATGCTTCAAAAGATATAAAAAGATTAGTAAACCCAAAAAATAACTTAAAGAGCGGGAGGGAAAAAGGATTTTGGGAAACGGTCTTACACTACAACCCTAATGAATTGCGATCACGTCAGTGATGAAAGTTGTATGTAAACATAAGACCTTGTAGGTCTCAATCACCTTGCCGGTTCACCCCCTTTTACCATTTCTTCATAACATTACATAGAACTAATAAAACTTAATCTTCACGTAAATCAATAACCGACCGCGTGGCAATAACGACTTCAATAAAATAATAATAAATTGAAAATTAATGTCGCCTCTTGAGCGCCAAACCCCCAAACATCATTAGATGGCATCGTAATTTCACCTGGGTTACAAAACGATCCCAAAAAGGACCAGCAATTCAAATTGACACCGCTATTGACACTCCCCACTCATAAATGTAATGGACATTGCTCAATTTAAATTATAGGTGGCTAATTATAATTAGTTTTTAGGTGATTCAAAAGTTAATTCATTACGTTACAAAATAATTTCTTCAAAATTATGATTTATGTTACGGTGATGCGCAACGGTTTCACACTGTGTCCGCCAGGGGTCGGTTTCATCAAATGACAACGGTCACTCGATGGAGCAATACCTTTTGCGTATGTCATGCTATTTTTTTACGTGAAGGGCATGCAAAATACATACACGTCTTTATAACATTCCAAGACTACTTCAAATGGGATTCCAAAAGTCGTAAAACACAAATACGAAAAATCACGAAACACAGGTGCGATTTTTTTCTTCATCCCTCGCTTCGTAAACAGAATCTATTTCGGTCCGAGCACGGTCAAGTGAAACAACAACAAAAAAAACCACTGTCCATGAAAAGTTTCGGAACGCAAAAAAGGGCACGTCTTACAAAACTCTATAATCAAAAGAGGTCGACCCAAAAAAAAAATGGCTAAGAAAACCCAAAATGAGAAAACTGGCAAGAGAGGTGGGGAAAACATCATATTATTAAAATTGCACATGTCCCCCCTCTCGCCTTTCATGACTCGAGGGCCAAGGGGGTTCCTCGTGGTGTCTAATATGCGCTTTACGGGCGCGTTAATTTATTTTAAGCAAGGTCAGACTAGAGAATTCAGTATGTGCGCGAAAGCCGTCTTAACGCAACCAGTGACTATGACGTAATCTTAATTTTACGTTGACAATGAGAATGTGGCTGTGCTTAGGACGGATGTAAATTAACTTTTTTTCGTCGTTCACGCTTCATTGCAATGACCAAAAATAATTATGTGATGAAATATTCTGATTTCTGCAATTTCCGGAAACTTTTATGTGTAATGAAAACTTAATTCAATCGACCTAAACATCTTTGTGTCCGCCAAAATGTGTTTTTCATTAACCGGGGTTTTCCAAGCAAGTAATTGTTTTTGCTTACAAAAAAAACACTAAAAAAAAATGTAATGAAATCGAATACTATGCTGACCATTACAACTTTCCAAAGCTGTTTCGAAAAAAAAATGATTTTAAGGTCGCGCAAAAATATAATGTTATGAATATTCATATTCATTAACGAATTACGCTTATTATAAAATTTGCAGGACTTGCGAGGAGATCCTGGAATCGCGAACGTTCCCCAACGACCAGCTCAAGAAGCACTTCGAGAGCGGTGTTTACATGGGCATCGGCGGCTACAATCTGGTAAGGAGGTTACGTCACGAATAGAAGAGTAATTGAAATTGGGGAGACTTACCGGTGACGTCTTCGTGTTAATCGATACACTCGGGAGTGACGTTTTGTTGGCACTGCCCTTTGTAATTGGTTCCTTGGTCCAAACGCTGTACATGCTCACTGAAAATAAATACTCAAGCCATTCAAACAACCTATCATCCTCAAAAACATATTTCTGAAATAACAATTAATTGAAAGCAATTCCATTAACACTTTAACAGCAGTTTTACAGATGTGCAATCGAGTGCAATCAAGATACAAAAGAAAACAAAACAGTTTTATGACTCGGTTATTTGGTCATTGCGACGTTTTGAATCCAATTAGAAATTAATAATATTGTTTTTGATTTAATTATAGTTGCTGTCGTCACTTCCTAAACGACTTCTCAAGTTGGTGGAATTTGTTGGATTCTCCGGAAAGAGGGTGCGTTAAATTCAAGACTGTCTTTATCTCTATTAATTTATGGTGTCTTTCTTAGAATAAGCAATTCCTAGATAATAGAACTTTCGTTTTCATTAAAAAACAATAAACCGATGCTTCTTAATTTCCCTTCAGAACATATGAAACCATAAATAACCTTGATATTCGTTCAATTGCCCTCCCATATAAAATATTAATACAGACGAAACATCTTGACATTTTGAATAATTAAATTTTCACGATTCTTTAAGAATTTTACAGTGATATTGTGAATATAAATGATATCCGGCTTAATGTTCTCCTTGTGCTTCCGAGCAGGAGTTGGGATTCCAGAAGCTGGAGGATGGCCGTAAATTGAAGGAGTACGCTCGCGGGCAACTGTGCTCCCTGTTCATCATGGCCTATCACGGCTACGTCTCCTACTTTTTCGGTACGCACCCCCATCGACACCACTAAATCATAAATTATAACTGACACTATTCCCAAATGGGTATTGTCAGTGAGTAATGTAGTTATGCAACTAAAAATCACACATTACTTTTACAGAGTGACTTTCGTATCAATTTTTCGCCACAATTGGCAACATAAATTTCTGGAAATTCCTCAGCTGTGTTAATTGATTTGCTGATAATTGGCATTTTTACTAAACAGGTAGAGGTTGCAATAATTTGGATTACCCTGCCCAGGTCCTAGCAGAATGGGAAGTGAGCCATCCTAAGGTGAGTTGAGAAAACGATATTTCACGTGACGTCATACAATTTTTTTTTAAATGTTTCTTGAAAATAAATTTGGTTTGTCTATACAGAGCGCTCTGGTCAAGTTCGCCCATGGAAGACAGGAGAACTTGAACGGCAACCTGGATAAGGCCATCGAGTTCCTGGATGAGAGTCTCAAGGTGGAGCTGGACTGGAAGACCTTTTACCATGTACCCTACATTGAGCTCGCTTGGTGCTACGGGTAAGAATCTCCAACTAGATTGCAATAATGGTTGCACAATTCCTGCCGAGATAATCCCCATACCTGCACTCACACACGAAGTAATTTCAAGCTTATCTAAAATCAAATAATTTCAATTTCTTACAGTGAAGATAGGACTTCTTCAGGAATAAAAAAATATTGCACAATATGTAAAAAAAAACACACTTAAAAAAATATTTGTTCTTCTGATTTTCGAATTTGAATATTTTTCTTACAGTATTTTTCACTTCATTATCAAAAACAAAATTTCATATCCACAGTTTCTTTGGAACTACGACATAGTAAAAAATGAAATATACAAATCCGTGAAAGTTCTTAGAAAAAATGTCGTCACATAATGAAGTTTTTGTCGACGCATTGAATCAATTAAAATCATGACAAATTTTTTTGGGTTCGTTCCAATAGAATGAAGGGTAACTACCGGAAGTCAACCGAATACATCGACATCCTACTCAAGGAGAATCACTGGACCAAGTGCATCTACTCGTACGTGAAGGCGACCGGAATCTACGTCATGGGCGATCAGGCCACCGACGCCGAACGTAAAGAGATGGTGACGCTCATGGGGTGAGTCTCATTCAGAAAATATACAACACGTATTCAATATAAAAAATGCGGGATGAAAATAAACATTCGTTGGATAACAATGAAATTAATATTCATTTTTGTCATTCGCAGCAATGTGCCCACTCTGCGTCGTCGCTTCAGCGGCAAATCCAATCCGGTGGAAAAATTCTTCAGCCGCAAGTCCGAACGTTTCCTAGCCCAGGGCAACCATCTGGTTCTGCCTGACGTGGTACGTACCAAAATAATAAATTGGCAAAGTACTAAAAACACCTTTTTCGACAGGAAATTGTCCCCATACATTCGATTCATTTTGTTGCAACTACCAAACATCGAACTATTTTTACGAAGCTCAAATCAATATGGGAAAAAAATATTTTCAAGTATTTGGTAAATAGAGAAGAACAATAATTACAATTTGTTTTTATAGCATTTGATGTTGGGGGTCTATTTTTGATAAAGATTTGAAGATCCAATTTTCAAATACTCCTGTAGTGCAGATGACTACATTGAATTTAAAAAATATTTCTTTGCCCCGAAAAACCCCAATAATAGAAAAACTGAATCATAGAAACAATTTGTTTGATTAATCTAATGACATATAGACGACTTATGACGACTAATGCAATAACGTCATTTTTCTTTTGAATCACTTATAGGAAACCTGGTATGTGTGGAATTATTTCATGCTGATGAAGGGCAAACCGGCGCTGCTGGAACCGATTCTGGCGAAAATTGAAGCCGCCCTTGCGCAAGTGCAGACACAGAAAGGTAAGGTCATTCTATCAACTCATCATTGGCAACATTGATGGAACATTGAACTCAGTACGGACCATTTTTCCATGTACTGTAATTTCAGATAAAGTGTTGTAAAAAAAATATATCCGGCCATATATTAGTCCGGCCTGTCCCGGAAGCAACCTCCACTTTTATTTTTTAAATAATTATAATTGAAGACTGAAAAATAAGGTTTCAAATTTGCTGGATTTGAGCTAAGACAACACCACCACCCATTATTCACAATTATCAACTCGTGTACCTAACTAAGAGTTATACTACGACTGGGTTGATCTTTAACCCAACAATGTTCTTTAAGTACGTTAAAGTCTCTTGAATCAAGCTCGTTCTAAAATATTCTTTGCCACTGACCATGTAATTAATCAATTAATATGATTGATTTTTGGCGCAGATAGCAAATTCTACGTGGACAACTACTGTCTAGCTGTGTTCCTGAAAGGCGTGTGTCTACGGTACCTTGACAGGATACCGGCGGCCGAGGAATGCTTCAAGGAGGTCCTGCAAAAGTAAGTAAATCACTCACTGTTCCGAAAGAAAGGAAAAGAAAAGAAATCCTCCTCGACTTGAAGAGGACAGGCGTGTTGATGTTCAGTCGAGGAAAAACGTGTTCAACGAACACATCCGTTAGGTTCCGATCGGGTCACAAGACTACTAACATTTTATTTCATCTCTTGCCGCAGTCACAAGAAGCTGAAGGATGATGTGTATCTGATTAGCGTGTCCAACATGGAGCTGGGTTTCATCGCGCTGGACGCCAAAAATTACAGCCAGGCCACATCGCTGCTCAAGACAGCCAAGTAAGTTATGTCTGACAGACACTGCAAAAGTTACATCTTAATTTTAAGATGCCACTGAACAGCACTACCATCTAAAAATAAGCGTTTCGTGGTATTGATAATTTTGCTCTACGGTTGAATAATTTAAGTTTATCTAAATAGAACCCACATTTAAAAGATCTCCTTGGTCAAAAACACTACATTTGGAACTAGATCGATCATTTCAAATTTAATTTGCATGAAAGATTCCACATTGGTTACCTCTTAAATACAACTGCAATATCACTATACAGATAACTTTTATAGATCATTCTTGAATATTGTTATGTCTCGAGTTAGAGACGTTTCGTTGAAGTCGAAAAATTGAGAATGAATTTAATTTTCTATTGGTTAAAACTAATTAGTACACTGTAGGAGACAAGATCGAGATAAGGGAAATATCTCATTGCGGAGCAACCGCAAAACTTGGTTGTTTGAAACAGGGTTGCATCCACTAACAAATTTGAAGTCCACATCGAGCACCACCTTTTATAGAAACCTTCTATATAGTTTTACGCATAATTGGCAAATGTCGCTGAAATCATCATACTTTATGGCTCCCAATTTGCATGTATAATCGTATGTAATAGGGTCTTGGCTCTCAAGTGCCACCATAAACATGAATATCAAACAGCGCAAAATTATTTCGTCACGCTAAATTTGCATGCACCGAAATACTTATAAATAGAATGCCCTCGTCCACTCCAGTAAGTCATAAACGCACTCATTCACAACAGGACGTTGACAAATTCAAGAACACACCTGCTGGGAATTGAAACATGCCAAATAGAAATGACAAGGAAATAAATTGTCAGGTCGGTTGTAAACAAATATCCTCCAGAGACCTCGAATCGTCCTTGGTTACCAGTGTGGATACGTTACAACTGAGTGTGAATTGCGGTTATCATGAGTAATATTGATCTACAGTAGATTAAATATAAAGCGCACGAAGATTGCACCTGCATTCAAAGCATAAGCAGACACAAAATGGGTCACTTTATAATTTAATTACAGAGCAGAATGACACACTGGTGCAGCAAAAGCCAATAGAAAGTGCGGGGATATTTCTGCGAGTGACGCTTAATTAAATTCAAATGAGTTTATGAAATTTAAAGTAGTGGTCAATTTTGTTTGGTGTTGAAACAAAAAGTGACTTTGAAGTGTAACCGCGTTTGACAAGCGAGCAAGTAAATCGAGAATTCTGGTGGTGTAGTGATCACAAATGCAGCGCCACCTAAATTATTTTTGTCCAATTGAAAAACCTAACTTGGAAACCTGTTTTTGTCAGGTAAATCAAACCACATAAACTAGTAAATTCTTGCAGAAGTGTCAGCTAGTTAGTCCTCCAAAAACAAACTAAAATAAAGTGAAGATAGTAAATTTCAATTCCGTTTCGCCTGAATTAAGATTCTGAAGGGCGATTTTTCCTTTTCACCTTTTCATGCCGACATCAAACATAATGTGGGTCACGAGGAATGACAACAAAGAGAAAATTATCCTCCTAAGACTTTTCCCTCACTCCCTTGATATTATGGATATATTTCGTATATTTCTCAATTACCGTTAAACGTTTCTCACAAAGAGAACTGAAATTTGTTAAATAAAATGAGCTTTACGTGCTTTTTTTTCACAAATTGAGCCTATGACGAATTATGAGAATTAAGAGCACCTGGCAACTAGTTAGAAGGCAGGTTGACGAGAACGTATCCCCGCTTCACTCAAACTAGCCGCATGATCAATTGACTCAAGATTAAAAGTCCTCCAAGTGGACACGGAGTCTCAAGACTTCGCGAAGTGAGCGAGTCTGTTAACCAAACGGACAAACTTAATTCGCACATGACCGCTTATGTAATTTCGGCAAT
>JAQGBY010005477.1:0-14597 GCA_034698785.1 Mycogona germanica | reverse complement strand
TTTGCTTGGTTGGAACTGTTATCTGGTTTATTTGGTTGTCTCGTGAAATCGACGACGTCATGCTTTTGATGTGGAGATGCTATTATTTAAATTTGAAGCGAAATGGAGATTAGCCAAAATTTGGTAACGGTTGTTTTATTATGTTATATTGAAAATCGAGATCTGATATTCCGTCGCTAGTGAATTATGATTGTCTTTATGGTAAATTTTTATTCTATTTCATGGAGCCGTTTGAGAGTTTGTCTCTAGACAGGAGAATCCATTTCTTAGTTTTATAATATCGGATAAAAAATGGTGTTCTCCATTCTCACTACCTAACCTATAATATTTAAGTATATAAGACGTTCTACAAATGTCCATCTTACATGCGTGTACTGTGGCAACGACCACGAGACACATGAATCACATTAGTCTCGGACATTATTTTAACGTTTGAAATGGGGAAGGAAAAAAATGTCGACGGCGGCATTTTGTCGGAGTTTTCAAACTCGTTACTCGGTCGACGTGGATCTGTAGAGGGTGGAGATAGGGGTGGTGGTGTGGTGTGTGTGTGGGGGGGGGGTGATGATGGAACGGAAGGACGATTAATGGAGCACGGCCAAACCAGTTACGTAATGTCACACACGATTGACATAACCGCCGCCGGTCGGCGCCTGTGTCGCCCGTGCCTGTGACATTGGGACTTCACGATAGAGATCGCCTCCTATCAATAAATCTAAACGGAAACCGAAACGTCAGTGTCGTTTTGTTAGCTTAAAAATCTACTCACGGAATAACACGGTAGTATATACCTCGTGTCCTTCTCTACTGGTGCGGAGTCAATGCCATTGGACTATTTTTGACACGTCTTGTTTTTAGATCGACATGTTATTTGGAGAATTTCTAGTCACTGGTGTGACCATTTGATTGAGGCGAAAATCTGACTTACCGAAGCATTACACTCTTATTGCTTCATTTCAGCATTTTTTATAAAAATTATTTTGTATTCATTCTGTCGTGTTACCCGGTCAAATTTGTTCATAGAAAATAAGATAATTTTGCTTCTAATATCTGAATCCCCTCACAAAAAGTGAGAGGGGTTTGTGTACCACCACAACTTTGGGCTACCGTTTTTTGAACGAGCTGTCCCTTAAATAATAAAAAATTGTAATACATTTTTAAAAAAGTATTACGTGCGTGAGACTAATATTTTGTATCCTTCCTGATCTTTTCTATTTAAAAATGACGAAATGAAAGTGTCACAATAAAATAAAAAACAATAGCAAAGTAATAAAGCGAAATTGTGCGAAGCGCAATTTTTTTTTATACAATGCCTTTAAAAAAAAGTCTTAATAATTTTTCTTTAAAATAAATTGTGAACAATGATTTTGTGCACCAGAATCTATTTAAAAATCACGAAATGAAAGTGTCACAATAAAAAATAAGAAAACAATAGCAAAGTAATAAAGCGAAATTGCGCAAGCGCAAATTTTTTTTATACAATGCCTTTAACTTTCTTAAACAACAATGTTATCATATCAATTTCAAAATCAACAGTTTTAGCAATATTTCTTTAAAATAAACTGTGAATGATGATTTTGTGCACCAGAATCTCATATATTATTGAGAAAAGCCTCTTAAGAGTAACGAGTTAAATCTGCGCGAAGCGCAATTTTATAAATAAATCGTCTATGTTTCAAATCTAATGATTTAATAATAATAAAAACCTGTAACGGTGACCGACTATTTAATTGCATTTTACGGGGGGGGGGGGGAGCAGCGTCAAGGGCAAATTGTTCCTGAAAAAAAAATCGTGAAATTGGGGCTTCAGGAGCTCGAAATTTTACTGGGTAATTAACCAATCAGAAAACTTCGGGAGCGAAACTATAATTAGGGATGAGTTTTTCAAATGATATGTAAATTCACACTGATTAAAATACACGTGTAAAACATGAACAAAATCTTTCGATGTTTATGGTGAATATTTTTGATTGACGTTCTCGGGACGAGATATATGGTGAGATATGATTGTGAATTCGTTACGCCCTGAAGCATCCAAAGGGAAAAGGCAACGACCAAATTTGGAAACACGGTTAACAAACTCGAGACGTCCATATTTATTTCGAATGTCTTATACTATGTACACCTGTACGAAGATTTCCATCTACGAAAAAGTTCACGCCGGACGACCGGTCGAACCCGACGGGGTCACGCCTATTTTCCCCCGCGTCTGCACCCGGCTCGATTCGAAAATTCGTGCGCAAAAAGTTGTGCTCACACACACACACAAAAAAGAGTGTTTGGAATTGGTGGAGGTGGTGCCCGACTAGAAGAATGAAGATCGACGGCCTCTTTCCCCCTTCCAAACAACAACAACAATAATAGAAATTTACGAAAGTGTCGGCTGCAAAATTGCAGTTCCCGTATTTCTACAGCTGTCAGATTTGGAGTTCTTTTTTTTAAAAAATTGATCTAGCGTTGGTTTTTGCTGGTCTGATGTCGGGGAATGAAGAACCCATTTCTGAGAACCGGAAAGAGTAAACATAACTCTTGCATGCCAGGCCACCCATGAGGGAGGGCTGTCGTAACCTCTTCACTCTTGTGTTATTGGCCTCCATAGTTGGAGTTTGAAATTCCTGAGTTTACAAATTTTGCTGGAAATAACGTTTTACATAAACATGGAATTTCGTTTTTTACTGTTTCATCACGAATTGAGATCAGTAATGGAAATTTGTCATTATCCAAGTAGTTAAAATATTCAGACACAGTTACAAAGAACATGTCTCATTTTTATGTCTGGAAGATACATGTTTTCCAGAAAATCCTTATCTCTATTATACTTCAGAAGTTAATGAATAATAGCGATAAAAAATGTACCGTTTATTTTATGAAGATGGATGATGTTAATTCGACGTGATCTGAATTTTCACAAGAAAATCAATTCAAATTCGGAGTAGATCAAGAGATATCTGAACTTCGAAGAAGAAGAAAGAAAAAAAACATGAAAGATCTAGATGAAAGGAATCTCGATCGATATTTTTTCCTCCTCCGAACAGACCCGGGCCATCATCACTCGATCAACAAAAATTGCTCTCCATTATGAAAATGGAAGTCGCGGTTACGTGGAGGGAGAGAAAAAAAATAATCGTTAAATTATAAATTATGTTCAATCTGCGTGCATAACATTACAATATTTTCGGGATGGAAAAACAACATCGAGTGTTGGAAAAATTCCTCAAGCCCCGGGGTTAATGTCTCGAAGCCACGCGAAAGAGCAACGTATCACGGTAGCACTAACCGTTTTGTCGCGACCAATGAGGACAAAAGGTGTAGAGTTCCTGGACAGAAATCCTCATCATTTCTGTCCGTTTGAATCCTGGTTTGTTATTCCCGTGATCGCGGGTTCGATTCCCGGCGCGGGCATTGGCTCGGGGTACTGGTGAAAATGTGCCTCTCACATAGTGCCTAAGCACCGAGAGGGGTACAGAATCTTCCTGTTGTGACCCGTCACTTCAGTGAATTAAAAAAAAAGTCTGCCCCACTGCCCACCATCGCAACCCTCTAAACGAAACACACACAACCTCTTGTTGAGAAATAAAACACGAGTCCAGCCCCCAGAAGCCTGACCACGGTCATCTGCTCACCCTACTGCTGAAAGAGAAACTGTCATACCTTTTCCAGAAATTATCTGAGTACCTGCTTCTAAACATTTTAGTTCGTTGGTCGCCCTATGGTAGTTAGGGGAGGAGGATGAGGGGAGGTAAGGTGGCAAACCCAGAGTTCATTTTATTAGAGCGGACCTCTATAATTTTCACCTCGATCGACCGGTGTGATGTGATTTTGAATGATACTCGCAACTTTGCATTATCGTCACAATCTGGCGCCAAGAAATTTGTTTCTTCTCCATCAGGTTGTTTTTGGGGGTTCGGGGCTCGATGTAAACAGAATTAATGGAGGGGTCATTCGCGCTCCTGGCGAAAGGGTCACTATGCAGGCTAGAGCTCGTTAGTTCGGACCGGGCATGTCTTGCCCCGGGGATAGAATGACCGAGCTATTCTTGGACATCGCTTAATTGTCTTATCGTTAAAAGGTTTATCGATAATTTATGTAAGACACCGAAATAAATGATCTTCGGGGAAACTCGTTCCAACTAGTTCTAAAATCGTATCGTGGAGCATCTTGAAAAATTATCTTTTACGATTTTATCTGAGATGTCACACTAGATGATAACACTGAAATGTGTTGCGTATATGAAGAAAAATATTAAGAAAAGGAAAAATTGAAATTAAATTATATAATGTACTGTGTCAAAGAACCCCGCTTCACAAGGGATCATGGTTATTATTTTATAACCTTTTGTGACGTCATTACACCAACTACAGTGCCATTCAAATCTCCCGCCACTCAGTCTTCCCTAAATTCCGGTAGATGGCAGCTTATGTCTTATCGCCCTACTGCTGTTCACCGTGTGGCCACGACATGCCACAATATTTTGTTTATTAAATCCATATCTCATGAACGCAACAACATAAATATATGAAATAAGTTGAGGTCCAGTGTAAGACAAATAAGTCCAGTGCAAATTTAATGGCGCTGCGTTACGCCGTTGGTGAGCTTTCGAATCAAAGATTGTAGATTGGAAAAGCCAACTAGTAACGTGCGTGTTAGATATGAAATCTTTTTAATCATTTGTTGCGAACTTGATTATGAATGCATGTTTATTGAGTTTACTGGGAAAATGCAAATTGTTGGAATTGGTGATATAAATCTTGTGAAAGGCTCGCACCAATGACGACAGGCCAACCGTAGAGCCTTTTCGGATGATCTGTCGGCACCTATAATTAACT
Source organism: Mycogona germanica (assembly GCA_034698785.1). Taxonomy (NCBI): domain Eukaryota; kingdom Metazoa; phylum Arthropoda; class Diplopoda; order Chordeumatida; family Chordeumatidae; genus Mycogona; species Mycogona germanica. Next base: position 9,771 of record JAQGBY010005477.1, on the reverse strand, counting down.
ATTGTGTCGGCCAGGTAATGAACCCCTCTCCACACCTCATTGCAGCGTGTCTTTAAACCCTGGCACGCGTGCTTTCAATCGAACTCGACCAGGGATTTTTTGGCATTTACGATCCCGATTTAAAAAAAAGAAAATTTATTGGAAGGAATTTAGAGTGCAGACGACCAAGTCGCCATTGCCTATTGGCGTCACGTACTCCACAAGTTGAATAACGTAATTTTCTCTGATGCACGGAATCCTCTCTCGAGCTACACGACCTTACATCCTCAGGAGACCCCATATTCAAATCACACTAAAAGTGTAAAAATAATTTTATTTGCAAAGCAAAACAGAAATTGTTTGTCAAAATTATTTTTAATGAAGCTAGATTGGTAACCAGTAAGTAACCAGTAATTTATTTTTCAGACGAAATTCCAAATATTGAGTTCGACACACACACTACTCGATTTAACAGTTTTTCAGAGTGTAGTCACTTTCTCTCATCGCATGGCTTGTCCTTCATTCTCCAGAGTTCATTCTCCTAAATTCAGTCGGACAAAAAAAATTCAATTCGGTGGTTGGTCTCAGGACGACCCATGTTTAGCGGTTCATCGGACATCTTCGATCGTTTACAGTTCATTTTCTGTTCCAAATAGGATTATGTAGATGAGCTGTTCTTCAATTATACCTGGAAAGTGGACGCTCGGCTAGACAAAAAGGTGGTCGCGTTCCTCGCTCGATAGAAACCGCTCGTCGTCATTTCATGACAACAAAGTTGATGTCGATCGCTTGTCAATCAGCTCACGTCATGTTAGGACGATTTAGATATCAATGTCTCATGTCTAGTACTCGTTATATTACAGTTAGATAAGCTAAATGAAGTTAGAATGCGTTTTGTGTTTGTTTGATTTTCTCGAAGGAAAACTTCGATTCACTCCCCAAATGATGATTTGATTATGTGCGTTGATGGTGGATGGAGTAGGAGGATGTGGTGCGGTTGGCTACAGTTGATATTTAAAAAATTATATTGATATGTATCCCTGATTAATTAATTTGTTGATATTTTTGGAACGAATGTTCATTCTGGAACAGCGTTGGACAATCGGATAATCATTTTGGCTTTGAAAAATCGTCACATTTCTGTCACACTTCCATTTGTTACCTTAACTTGTAAACCCTGTTGTGAGGAAAACAAAGAAAGTGAAAGTCTTTCAGTCTCAAGGTCATTCCAAATTAGAAAAAACTCATTCATTTTTTTCACGTTGACTACATGAGTTTGATTGTAAAGCCAATGCCCGATTTATAGTGCATCGTATGATTTTCAAGAATAATTCTAGGTGAAAAATCATACACTGAGTACGGATGCCAGTTTAGGCAAGAGTACTTTTTATGAGTTCAAACTACGTATATTAGATAGGATGTATATTTATGTTTAAAAAGAATGTAAATCGAGTCATCTAATAAAGTGGAGAAGTGGGTGATAATGTGATATTCGGTTTCGGTTGTTTTCTCGCACGAAGGTCTAGGAAATAATGACGGCAACTCATGGATGAAATTGACGAGTTCACACCTTAATGATTTCCTTTTTGACTCCTGTTTGGCGCCTCACATCTCATTTTATTTACAAACTGCTCAATGAAGTTGTCTTCACGGTTACGATAGCGAGGCAAAACTTATTTTATCCCGAAAAAGTAAGAAATGTTAAAGAGTTGTGGAGAGTTTGAGGAAACACGAAGTGGTGGGGTGCGTTTGATCTACCGGTTTTGTGCGATTCGTATTATAAAGACTCACTTTGATCGTTTTTCACTCGGATAGTGCATCATTGAGGCTTTAATAATAAAAATTATAATTAAAACTGATCATCACGCCAATGGTTATCTGAAGAATTTAATTGTAATTGTACATTAAAAAAGAGATCTAATGTCCGAGAAAGACGTAGTTTTTCGTTAAAAAATAATAGATTCATATTAAAAATTGTATTTAGTTGGGGACAAATCGATTAAGTTCGATTGTTGTATTTCTTATTTGAAAACTGTGTTAAGTGCATCGGGAGCATTTCAGGTATAAAAAGAAAAAGTAATTAAAAAAAATATCTGCATTCTTGAGCTATTTGTTAAGGAAGGTTATCTTCCTTTTCCAGCCCTAAAACTCCCCCAGGACTTAATAATTTTTTTAACTTACTCCTCAGACTTAGGTAGGGATCTTTAGATCTTTAAGGTGAACCTGATATCGTGCAAGCGCGGGTCACACGGCTTAACTTCCGTTCCGAAGGAAGGCGCGTGTAAGAAGTTTGTCTCGCCCGGAAAAATTCCGGAGTGCTCGGCCTGGAATTGAGCCCGCGATCACGGGTCTCACGGGTCCAATTGAGAACGCACCTCAGACGTCGGCGTAGACACGCATTCGCTAACTCTGTCCAATTAGAGGTGGAACGCCTCCAGGTGAAGTCCCCCTCCCCCCCGGGATAAATCCTTTGGCGGTCGTTCAATCCTCCGGGAAAGAGTTGCGGCCACGCGAGACATCCACACATGATAAATTACAATAATCATTAAAATTGTTGCCTCGGGTTGCGCGAATGGCCAACGAGACAAAAGTATAGGCTTACGCGCTTCAACGCCGAGCCCCGAGTTCGTGCTAATGTGGAAACACTGGGGTTCGATGATCTCTCTCTTTCTCGCTCAACTGCAAATTTATCATAAATAACATAACAAAAATGAGCGTCGGGGGGGTTGCCGGAATGGGGGTGGGGAATAGAAAAAAGGAGGAATGGTTCATGTTTTGTCATTCGTTTGCTAATTTGGTTTTAAGATATTTCAAACCATTCAAAATGTTTTCATGATTTAGAGGAGCAATTTAGAACGTATCCGTATAACGAACGTATCTGTAACCGTTTAATTGATTTTCAAAAATCCACATCCTGCCGTACAATTAATTTTTTTAATAATTGATACTCCAAAACATAAACAGTTACAAAATAAACGTAAAACGAATTTTTAAAATCTCATAACGTACCAGTTTTGAGCAAGCTGGCAAAAAGTGCGGATCAGCAAACCGTATAAACTCGGGCTTTTCGGTTAAAGAGCTACTAGATAAGATTGCTTTAGCATCTTACCTGTGTATTGCGATTATAAGAAAACAAGAATGTTACCCGGCTTTGCCTGGGTTTACAGTCTGGTTTGCTTGGTTGGAACTGATATCTGGTTTACTTGGTTGTCTCGTGAAATAGACGTCATGCGGATATGCATGTGGATACGATGTGGAGACGCCATTTTTTAAGTTTGAAGCGAAAGCGAGATTATCCAATATTTTGTAACGCTAGTTTTATTATGTTTTATTGGAAATAGATATCTGAAAAGGGGACGCTAACGAATTATGGTGATCTACGAAAAGGGTATGTTCATTTTTATGCGATTTCATTGAGCCGTTCGGCAAAAAGTATCTGGACACGAAAATCGAAATCTCTTTTTTATAATATAGGATATTTTGGACTCCAGAGATACGAAGTCAGACATTTACTCCTTTCAATATGTTTTCCATTATATTTCCGGTTATATTATCGATATGATTTGAGAAATTTTCGTGTAGTATGTGAATAGGTGTAAAATCAGATTTGCGTCTGTACTAATGGCCATTGGCCATAATGGCCATAATGGCTATTGGTTTTAATAGTACAAAAAATAGGGAAAGACAAACTGATGTTGAAGGGAATTTGTCAGAAACGCGCTATTTTTGCATCCGGCGTCTCGGCAAAGATCTAAAGTGCCAGGTTTCTTTTCATTAAAGTAGGAACCGGAATTCCAGCAGCCCAAGTCGGATATGCACTCGAGAGAGTGTTTGTAATGCTGTGTGTGGGTGTCGAGGAAGGGGGAGGGGCCGCTTCGGTAGAGTCAAGAAACAAAGTTGATCGTCCTGCTGCAATTTAAAAGGGGAGATAAATCCCCTGCATCATCACGACATCAGTTTCACTCGACCACGGAAAGAAAATCGAGAAAAAAAATAAAAAGTATCAAACTCGTAAAAATACTGCTCCGGTCAACGATGGGGTTTCCCCTAACCTCGTTTGACTCCAAGGAGCGCCCCCTTCCCCCCTTCCTCCACCCCCCGGACAAACACGAGGCTCTCTTTTTCTTCTTCCATTATTTAATTTTGGCTGCCGCTTCCCACAATACAGATTCGCGGTGGCGTTTTCATGTTAGGAACTTTATAAGATCTTCGAACGGCCGCCTTTTTGCCAACCTGTTCTGTATAAGGAAAAAAATAATTATCCGGCTTGATTGTCGCGGCTTAAGCCAATTATAGCACCTGTTTATAATGTTTTTAATTGACGGCCAAAAACAACATATCCATGGGCGCTAAGGTGCCACGTTCATCCTATGAGAGACCACTTTTCAATTCAATACTCCATGGTGTAGCCATGTGGCAGTGACACACTCTCAATTAATTCAGTTTATTTAGTTCTGTTTGAGTGATGACCCGAGTGCTAATCCTAAACGGACCGCCGCCGAAAAGCCGTCTCATTTACATAGTCTGAATAATGTGAGCCCGAAGGCCCCGACTATGTTGACAAGAGGGTTTCGAACCCGATCAAGAATTTCAATCTGCGTCAAATTTATTTGCAAATGTCATTTTAATGGACGTCACGTCAGTCAATAAGTTTTATTCGGTGTTTCAGAACTGGTCCGTTCCGAGAGCTCGGAATGAGGTGATCTTCATCAATAAAGCGGCGTTGACACTGGAAAAATAGGCTTCTAAGGAGCCAATCTTCTCGGGTCGTGGAAGACCAACGCTCCAACGATCTTTTACACTTTAACCTATATGGAGTGAAGCATTGCTCCAGTAGATGGCGCGACTGCACGTCAATTGAATGAAAATATTTGTCAGTAGAGGCGCTGATGCATGAAAAATACGCGCTAAAAATTACCGCTCTTGTTGTGGCATTGTCATTGATGGAGAGCGAGCGGAGAGCGGAGCGAGCGGAGAGCGGAGCGTAGCTGTGAGTGAGCGCACAGAAGGCGCTCAGTAAACGGATCCAATGCGAGGCTCCCTTCACAATAGGAACATTTTCTATTCGTGATCGGAGCGACAAACGCTTCGTGGAGCCGCTCCTAGAAGCTGCGATAGTTACACCTAAAAACAAAATGAAGCTGTGATTTTTTGCTCCTACGCGACAAAATTTGGCTCCCAAGGAGCCGATCTTTTCCGGTGGTTAATTACTGGACAGTGGTCACGGCTCCAGAATTCGACAGACGAGCCGCATGCAAATTGGCGCGCATTCCCCAACGGTCAACTAACTCGGACCGCGAGGTTCCCACGATCGAAACCCGCGCAGGTGCGCACCCGCGTGAGTTCCCCGTCCGCGTCAATCATGTCAAATGACAATTGATGATACCGAATGTTGATGACGCTGTCTGTCATCGCCAATCACTTAAATTGGGTTGTCCAAAAAATGTTTCTGTTTGTGGGGGCAACGCTTGATGGAAAAAAGCAAATAATACGTTTGTCTCGGCGCATCATCGCGCGAATCGTGTAGCGTTGGTTCTGATTGAATTGTTAAGCTGGTAATTTCTGTCTTGAGTTTCTGCGAATGTGAGAAATGGGTTGAGTGGCCTTCTAAGAAGCCCACCTCTGATTTCAATCACTTAATTAAATTATCCTAAAGGACAGTTGAAGATGTTTGTTGTTGGCACGTCGCTCAAATCGGAATTGGTAGACATGTCTTAAAATCCAAACGGCAGCATCTGCAAGAAAGGCAAAACAAAACAAAAATTCAATTTGAATATTATAATGAGGTTCATATACAATTCGGAAAACTTTTAACCGATTTTCAGTGACATTTTCCGTGAAATTCATCAATTTTCGTGATATTACTCTGTAATCAACAATTTTCTCTAACCTACTCAGATCCCTGCGTCGTAAACAAATCTTTATATTTCGAATTAGTAACATAAAATAGAATCTATATTATAATCCTGAAAGTATGTAATTTTTTCTTAATCAAATTTTAAGCTGCCTGTCTCGGCGCTTATTTAACGAAATTGATTGCAATTTGAACTGTAGATGGTTCCGCTAATTTGTAGTCGAGTGCAACTTATTTCAGATCTCGATTTTGTGTATTTCTCAAGATATGAGCCGTTAAAGTTTTAAGCCTTGCGTCAATCACGTGCTACCAGTGATGCCAGCGACATTTGCGGGCATTTGCTAAATACTCGTTTAAGAATTTTTTCTTACCGGAAGTCGCCTTAGATAATTTGAATTCAATTATATCCTAGTAACATTGGCCAAGCATGTTTGAGCAGGGTGCGTTGGACATTGAACAGAATCGGCTCGTCCTTGCTTTCGACAAGAAAGTATTGGGCGCTCTCGAATGACAATTCTCCCATCTCAATGTTCCAAGTGAATTTCAAACACGTGCTAGAGAGGGTGCGTTCAACTTTTAATAAAATTCGAGTATGCGGTCTGTATCGCTCGCGATGGACACGATCTCGAAGGAAAATTTGCCCCAACGACAAGCACAATTGAAATTTCTCAAGTAACCGAAGTATTCTTATGTTGTAACTAACTACTAACCTTTTGCGTTTGAACAAAAATATCATGCCAATGTGTAGAAAATTCTTCGATTTAGATCAAAATATTTTAGGATCGTCACAGATTAACTGTCACCGAATCAAAAAGGAACAGGTAGAATTAAATTATAGTGAGAGAGAGACGAAATGATAACAAAAAAATACATCATGTCATGTGTGCCCTTGACCATTTGCTTTTATCATTTAGAGAAAGCTGTTGGGGTTTTGCCCCCCCATGGAGGTGTTTTTTACGAGCTTGTATAGTCGGTTGTCTAGCACATGTACTATAATCTACGAAACTATGCTCAAATGCATTTTTGTTCCAATTGACTCAGCGGAATTGTTGGAGAAATTCCCCAACAATAATATAGCGGTCTAATTACTCATTGTTGACGGTCGGTTTGAGCGCGCGTTTGAAAAACGATTTTCGGTAGGCCTGAACGCGACCTCAACTTAAAATAAGCTAAGAACAGACAACAATGTGAATAAATTAGCATACCAAGTTCCTGGTATATTGGTGCATATGCAGATTAGCTCTGTGCAAACACGGTTGGGGGGCCGCTTTTCGATTTTAAATATTAAATGGTGCACTTAAACTGCACATATTTGCAATTGGATATTGTAAATAAAAAAGACGTAGTTCTACGTCAAAATTACGACCCTTGTATTTAACTTGACAAGCTCTACTTTAATCCGATATTTTCGAGAAAAAACTAAATGGATTTTAAAGAGTCGATCTCGAAACTTGCACCCTGCGTTTGGAGAGCAACTATTTATGCAAATCTACATCCGTAATGGAAATTTTTGTTCTAATTAAATGCCGATTTTTCGAAAAACGCGTTCTGTGACGTCACCGCCTATCGGAATAGCGCTTAAGTGTCGAATTTTTTCCCCTCCTCCCTCATTCCTAGGAACCATGAGGGGGACGTAAGCCTGTAGTGCGGTTGACTACAGTTGATGGAAACTAAAAAAGTACTTTATGAGCCGGCCTCTTATATTTATCGTTCACAAATTTGCTCGCATTTATCGCGAAGGTTATCCAAGGTTATCCGAGCGTGCTGTATATATGGAAAATACCTTATCTTTTCTGCAAATCGTAAACTTGTTTTTGGCACCCAACGCTCTAACTCGGTTAAAAACTTGTTCAGTTCCGTTTAGAAATATATCTCCGACTAGGGAGGTCTCCGAGTAATGGCTCATTAATACGAGCGCGCTTAGATACAATTGAAGGGGAAAATTCTTTTAAAATTACAAGGATCGTATTGGCTGCGCGCGCCAAAAACTACAACCAACAAATTATCTACCCATGTACACTTGTCAGCAAAATAGTTTACCTGTACTAACGGCCGGATTAACCTAAAGGCAGGTGAGGCTAAGGGGCTCCGTGCATTTTAGGGGCCCCGTAGCACCCAGTGAAATGATATTGATCTGATATTGAAAGAAAATTACAATCAAGCTTTTTCAAATTATCCTCAGGGGTGACTGTTCGAATTGACCTGTTTTAGCGTCTCCTGTAATGTACAAGTGTTATAACAATTTTACAAAAAATTCTCACGCTTGAAACGCTGATTAATCTAATTAATCTAATGATGTGTTAAAACGTTTCAATAATTTAGGAAACTTTTGGCACATTTTTTGTTTTTTCTCAAATTTCTCAGAATTTATCTTACGCAAAAGTGATAAAGTTTTAACAGCAATTTTAAAAATAATTTCGATTTCTACGTGCATATCGTCATATATAAAAAACGCTTTATATGTAGAATAACTTTATACATAAAACATTGCAAGGTTTTAAAAAATGTTGGCAGAGGGAAATAATTTACAGGACTTAATCCGGCCCTAGCAAGTGTGACTTTTATTTGGACGCCAAAACCCATTTAGATTTAGATTTAGATGACTCCTAACTGTGATCAACAACGTACAAGAAAAACACTTGTGAACTGGTTTTATAATCAATGCATGTCAACTTGTACATGTACATGTACATATACATTATATTTGCCTTCACGCATTTTTTGCCTTAATAATGATTGAATTTCATATTGTCTGTGTGTGGTGTACGTGATTGAAAAAAAGCAATCTATTTTTCACTCAAATGACACACGAAGAAACCGCGGTAGATATTTTTCAAATGACGTCATACTTTAACCTCACTAGCCAACTCGTTACATTCACCTAAATGACGTCATCGTTGTCCGTTTTGGGTTGGACAGTAGCTGGAGATGGCGCGACAAAACAGAAATTAGTCATAGCTCTGTTTTCCCCCTCACAATTACAGTGTATTTTGCTGTGTTGTTCGATGCAAATTTGACTGAGAAACGTCTCGTCTCGTCTTGCTTGAATGCCGACAAATTAGGTCAGCATGAGTGATGTGACAATTTACATGTACGCATAAGAAATTGGGGAAACCAGCAGCAGACGTCTATTTCCGACGAAATTTTGGACAAATTATGAGTGTGTGGTGCTGTGTAGCCCCCAACTTCAGGCATTTTTCTTAAAAAAGAAACACAGTGAGTAAATTAATGATTCGTGTAGCAGGGCCACTGCAACCTGCGATCACGACACACGCAGAACGCCATCTAGCGTGGGTGGGGGGGGGCCGTTCGAAGAATCCTAAAATGAAACCAATTAACACAACGCACCCCCATCCCTCCCTCACCACTATCACCACCTCTGTTATGGTGAGGGCGTGGAATGTCTTGTCACGAAGCCTGGAACTCCTCCTTCCCCCACCCCAATCTCACCACCCCAATCACAAATGGACAGTCATCCGACAAGAAATGAATGTAAAGTACGTTTATAGGGTGTCAAAAAAACGGTTCGATTTAGATCTTTGGAGTTTTTTTTTTTATAATTGAGCAATAACAAACGAACATTTTGGCTATTTCAATTGTTCGAAAAAAAATTCTTTCACTTTTACAAAGGTGAACGCGAAATTTTGTTGCCATCTGAAAGTTGCGCACTTCACTTTCTCTCTCTTAACATTTTCAGATGAACATTTTGCGCCGACCACAATCACATCTTTCTTTATTTATCCGATTACGATTTTCGATTATAAATTAAGCCTTTTTGACATTTTGAAATTTACGTGTACGCGATAATTCACGATAAACGCACACTATATATATGAATCATTAAAAATATATCTATTTGACTATTTTATGGTTTTTAATATTGTTATTTTATTTTATTTTTATATTGAAAATATTATTCCGGTAATAGTATGTGGTAT
>JAQGBY010005476.1:0-14598 GCA_034698785.1 Mycogona germanica | reverse complement strand
ATTTCGATTCAGAGTTCCGACCGACACCTTCGGAATTTTTAGAGCGAGATAAATTCCATCGCATTCCAATTGTGACCGTGCCTGATCTGCAGGAAACGTTAAAGATACCTTTCCTAGCAGCCAATATTAGGCAAAATTATCAGGTAGGCCTCGTCTCCACTTTGCAGCGTGGGCCTAGTTTTTTGTCTTAACTATTTGTTAATAAGGAAACGCCCACCAGGGTTTCCCCACGAATCGATAAAATGTAAGTCCCCTAGGTAGCCGACGATGCCAAAATAGCCTTGCCAGGGTAACCTGGCCTAGTAATCTATGATGCCTAGGTAGTCTAGCCTAGTAGCGACGCTAAGTGTAATATTGTAAATCACTTATTGTAATATTGTAAATAACATAATAAACCTGTTTCAGTTACAGCGTTAACACCTAGACTAGTTCTTTCTTTTGATTTGAAATGAATTGTTGCGTATAACTTCACTTGTGAGTTATACTGGCGCAGAACGTCGAGGTCTAGAAGTTGACTACCACTATTCGTTGAACTTTCGATTCGATGAATGTCTTAATTCGCTGACTTTTCTTGTTCATAGTGGTTGTGCAGTTGGTAAAATGCCTTGTCATTTTGTACGACCCGTCGTGGCGCAGTTGGTTTATGACTGACTGTTGTTCGGCAGTCCCGGGTTCGATTCCCGGCGCGGGCTTTGGCCCGGGGTACTGGTGAAAACGTGCCCCTCACAAAGTGCCTAAGCACGGAGAGGGGTACAGAATCTTCCTGTTGTGTCCGCACTTCAGTAAATTAAAAAAAAATTAAAAAATGACCTGACCTGTCGCATTGGTTGACAAATAAATTTGTTTGCATTTAAGTTTGTTAAATGTAGTTCTATTTTACAAATTGTGAGCAATATTTAATGTTGTTTTCCTTCATTTAACTTGCAGGTCACACGAATTGCGGTCTAAAAATTTGTCGCTGCAGTTGCTGCTGTCCATACTGCAGAATGCTGGTCAAGTATTTCGCTCCAATGAGATGTTCATTACGGCCATCAAGCAGTATCTGTGTGTGGCCCTGTCCAAGAATGGGGTCTCATCAGTGCCTGAAGTATTCGAATTGTCCTTGACCATATTCTTGGCTTTGTTGTCCAACTTCAAGATTTACCTGAAGATGCAAATCGAGGTTTGTGCATTCCTTATTGTATTCGTTTACAGATATATATATTTTTTAATTCACTGAAGTGTATATCACAACAGGAAGATTCTGTACCCCTCTCAGTGCTTAGGCACTATGTGAGAGGCACACTTTCACCAGTACCCCAGGATCGAATAATTGAGAGCCCGCGCCGGGTATCGAACTTGGGACCGCCGAACCTCAGTCCGTCGCTTAACCAACTGCGCCATGACGAGTCGTACGATATAAGATCCAAAAGTTTAATTATCATTTTAGATATGAGATCCAAAAGTTTAATTATCATTTTTGGAATGTTGTAGCATATATCTTTTTTCAGAATGCTATGATTGACCTTTGCTTGAATTTCTTACTGAAAATATTTGCCAAAATGAAGATAAAAACTTATGTTTTTTCTGGTCATTCTGAATACAATCATTTAAGTCTATCTCAAGGGCAAGCCTTTTAGATATGGCATGGGCTATGCTAATAAAACTTTAATATAGCATATTTTGTATCTAAATTGTTGGAGGAATTCCACCTCCCAGGAGCAAAGGGCAAACTTCCAGTGACATTGCTTTGTGTGGAGTGCATGCACCATGTCAGCCAAGGGCGACCAGCCCAACTCTGAGGTGTTTGTGCCACAACTTACTGGAAGTAACTTTCAGGCTTTCCCTGCTCTATGAAAGTCTTCTGATCCATCGCTGCCTAAGCCAGAGGAGGCTAACCTGCTACAGGATTGGGAGAAGTTCAACTCCAAAGCGAGGTTGGCCCTAATCCTGCAGATCTCTTGTCCAGAACTTAGTTGCCTGCCATCCAAGATCAGCAAGCATTTGGCGTTAGACATCTGGACTACCCTTCTAGAAGAAACTGAGTGGGCCACCTGGTGTAGCTCCCTTCACTCTGGCGCTGGATGTACTCTTCATTATCCATTTCTAGCAAGATGAAGTAAGGAAAGAGCCAATCCTGCATTGGCACTTCATGGGGTTGGCCTGTTCCTTGTGTTAAATGGCTACTGCCAGCCTGGACATTTTCTTACAGGAAGACATCGGCTCCATCTGTTCCTTGGGCTGCAAGGATGCAGCTCAGGCCCAGCCAATCTACTGGCTTTCTGAGAGCCACATTGCAGCTGTCACGTGTTCCTGCGAGGGAGCAGCACCACATGGTCCATGTGACATTCACCCTGCAGCTGTGGCACTGCTGCTTCAGTCCTTGTGATTTGGCTACTCTGGTAGCTGGCCATGGATAGTTTTCTTGCAACCAGCTGCAGCATCACCTGGCTGGTGTGGAGCACCACACCACTGTTATGCATACAACCCAACAGAATGGTGTGAGGGAACATAAAAACCAAAGTGGCAAGGATTCTAGGGTGACGTGTCATCATGGCAACCTTTCTTCAAAACCAACTTGTCAGCCATTCCGACTACTCTGCACCAGTGCTTGCAATGTGACCATGCTGGGTGTCAACCATGTAAGAGTCTGAGCTGTCTCATCATCTCCCTGATGCTGGCCGAGGAAGGAAGAAGTTGGGCAATTGTGGCAAACTGGAAGTGCTTTTCAGGTATGACCTCCATACCCAATGCTACCATGTGATATACCCAAAGACTGATAAAATGACGATGGTTTGGGCTGTCCACTTAGCTGGTCCACACAGCTGGACCACACTGCACCAGCGTGTGGTCCAGCTTATCCTGCATGGCTCCCACCATGTTTTTTTTTTTTTTTTTTTTTAAATTCACTGAAGTGACGGATCACAGCAGGAAGATTCTGTACCCCTCTCAGAGCTTAGGCCCTATGTGAGAGGCACATTTTCACCAGTACCCCGAGCCAAAGCCCGCGCCGGGAATCGAACCCGGGACCGCCGAACCGCAGTCCGTCATAAACCAACTGCGCCAGTGTTAGTAGTGATGTATATGTCTTCCAGCACCAATAGCATTCAATGTGCTGCTCATCCAAATGTGAAGGCTGCAGTCACACTCAATCAAGCTTTCATCCAGACTTGTGCAGTCCTGTCTGCAGATATGATGTGGAGGTGACTCTTAATGAGCTTATCATTGTGTCTACCTGAGGACAGCTCCAGCTAGGTCTGGCACTCTGGTGGGGACAGTGGATTTGAGTTAGGCAAGTCACTTGGCGCTTGTGGCCTTCAGAGTGCTGCCACCTGTCCACATATGCCTGCTTGTCTTCAGGAATGTTTACCTGGAGCCAAGAATTACATGTGCATCCCATCCACTTCCTCGCTGATCAAGAGGCTGGAATGTGTGCTGCCACAAGATGCGTGGGAACTTGGGCAGCACCATTGCCACCTGGGATGTCACCTCCTGGAAGGTGGTGACTGCTCCCTGCACCTGAGAGTCACCACTGGATTACTGATGTGGAAGAAATGCAATCTCTTGTTCTCCAACACATCTGGGGCCTGGTCCAGCTTCCACCTGGCCATCCCAACATCTTGGCTAAGTGGGTGCTCAAGAAGTTGGGCGGAATTGGCCAGGTCCACCAGTACAAGGGTTGTCTGGTAGATTGAGGCTTCTCCCAGTACTATAGCTGGGACTATGACTAGACCTATGCTGCTGTGGTGAGGTATAAGGCTGGTTGCTCTATGCCTTGACCACACAGCAGAAGCTTCTCATCTGCTATTACATTGTCCTAGCTACCTCAATGGTATCATCAGGAGCTCTACATGAGCCAGCCAGACTAGTTCATGGTCCATGACCAGGTGGGTAAGGTGGCCCAGCTATGTCATTCACTATGGCATGAATCAGTCTGCCTGGGCCTAGAATAATCAGGCCAATACTGCCTTCTCCAGCATGCACTTTTTTTCGTTTCTTTTTCTCTATCAACTGTAGTTAACCGCACTACAGGTGTTACGTACCCGTCATGGTGCTTAGGCACTATGCGTGGGGTCACGACCAGTACCCCGGTATCGAAATTTTTTTTTCGAGAGTCTGCGCCAGGATTCGAACCCGGGAACAGTCAGTCGCTAAAGCAACCGGGCTACGACGAGTCGTACAGTCATCGATATAAGGGTTTTTTGGATGTGGGTGTGTGACGATATGATGTGTGTGAAATGAGTGTGAAGAGGAAGGTCTAATGGGTGGGGGGTGGTGCGAGTGTGTGGGATGGGGATAAAAATGGCAGGTGTAGGGGCAGGTCCAGGGGTGTTGGTGTGGGTTGCAATATGGGATTTTTTTAGGGGGTGGGAAGATCGACAAATGTTTACTTATGAAAAAATGGTGGATGAAGTGATCCCTTACTTAGATATTCTTTTCCTAGCAGACGATTATGGCAATATTCCTCCAATTTATACAATTTATTATTTTTAATACGTGTTTTTAGTGTAGTATTGTGTTACTCGATTCCCTTTTAAACCGGACACCAGTAATATTTGAAAGACTGCAGTGTATTAAATGTTGATTTGTTACCCTTCAACCTTGTTGTAGATTGCATCCACCAATCTCTATTTCTCAGATCATCACTTTGTCCACGTATGAAATATAATTGTTCTCTGTATAAATTGTTAATCAATTTCTTATTATTAATTTTGATCTGTTATAATTGGAGCCTGGAATATTCTTACTCGTCATCGGTATTAAGGAGACTAATTAAACACTGTGTATTCGATGTTGATAGCATTTATTTAACGGTGCAAATTCTCTTTACATAAATAAATGTTAGAGAACGGAACGAGATAACAAACGTGACGACGAGTGACGAAACTGAGAGACGAATGACCAGTTGGCTGGGCGACGGGCGATAGCTCTTGCTATCGATATCGCCAGCCCTTGCAAATCGATATTGCTCGATTGTGTTGATTGATATGCGGGAAGTTTGAATGTGATCTGAGTCGCCTCAGTATCCTCAATTGTGTCCAGCAATTTTTCTCCCAGTTTATTTGTTCCAATCAACTAGTCATCCACACTACAGGCGTTACGTCCCCTCATAGCGCTTAGGCACTATGCGAGGGGAAGGACCGGGCGAGAGCCCTCGCCGGGGATCGAACCCGGGACCGCTGAGCCACAGTCAGTCGCTAAACCAACTGGGAAACGGTTTTAGTCTCATGTTTGACAGAATTTCACGTGTTACCTATTGTGGTTACCTTTGTGTTTCTAGGTTTTTTTCAAGGAAATTTTTCTGAATATTTTGGAGACTAGTAGCAGTTCTTTTGAACACAAGTGGATGGTTATACAAGCACTGACCCGAATCTGCGCTGGTGAGCCTACTTATTATATCCTTTATAGTCATTCTGTTCTATTATATGTTAACTCCCTTTTGCACTAGTCAATTCTGTTTGGTCGCGAATCGTAGCTGATGGTTTTGAACGCACTGAGTTTGAGGTTTGCTCAAAATCATTATTTCATGTACATTGTTAGTTATGAAGACAAAGCAAAGCGGCAGTGTTAGTTATCTTTAACTTAATTTACTTATAATATTTATATTCTAGCCTTCCAAAATATTGTTGAATTGAGGAAATAAATTGAACGTATTTATTTATCTCTGGTCTTTTGAGACACTGACTTTAGTGAAACAATAAAATTAAATGACTAAATTAAATTATGGCAGTGCGGTTGTTTATTTGGAAAATTTGATCAACTCGAACTTGTTTTTAAATGAAGTGAATACATATTTCAGATGCCCAGAGTGTTGTAGACATATACGTGAACTATGACTGTGACTTGTCAGCTGCCAATATCTTTGAGCGGCTCGTCAACGACTTGTCCAAGGTGGCACAGGGTCGACAGGCATTAGAGCTTGGTGCAACACCAGCTCAAGAGAAGAGTATGCGGATCAAGGGTCTCGAGTGCTTAGTCTCGGTACTCAAGTGCATGGTAGAATGGAGCAAGGACCTGTACATCAATCCTCATTCGCAAACACTAGGTAAGCTTGAACACTTCCGGTTTTCATCAATTTTGCTCAGGTGTAATTATAGTTTGGTTTCTTTTCCAGAGATACGATGTTGCCCTCTTTTGGCTCTTTTCTTGATTATTGAGTTAATAAGATTTTAAATTGGTTTAAATAGAAGTGTCATGTTGTGTAGCGATTAGCTAATGAAAGTACTATGCCCGTAATCACAGTTTTAGTTCCCGGTTGAGAGCCTTGGCCGATCTTAGCACGATCTTGTCTGGTAGAGCCATGTAACAATGACAAGGGAATGACATGTATGGTTCGATCATTTGTGAAAATGGGTTTTTAATGATTCAGGGCCTTGCAACATAGGGGTGCCTGCTAGGAGGTATGTGTTAACTCTTAGGCCAGATGTCTAGGTGTTCTGTGAGTTGGGTAGATCAGTAAAGGGTGTAATTGGTTGGAGTAAGTTGGTGAATGATAAGTTGGTCAAATGTAAATGTTTAGGTGAATATTAATATATAGGCCATGTACGAACATCTAGATTGGGATAAAGTGTTTGTTAGAGCTAGACTGATGAAGTCCCACTAAATTCTAAGACACATTAAATCTTTCTCTTGTGAATCCCCAACCAAAAGCAAAATGCAAACTCAGATTTATAAAAAACAAAAAAGGTTCCTTATATGGCGATCTATTGAGAAGATATGTCCATCTGCACTGTCAGCAACAATCCACGAATATCAAGTCAAAAATGACCATCCATTCTTGATCCCAGAACATAGTTCAGCTCCAATGCAATTTCACATGCTAGGCATTGAGGCGGATACCATTCGATAGTTCCGCTCAGATAATGCACAATAGAGTAATCGAGAAGAGGTATCGAGTAGAGAGATCGATACCTAGGTAACCATCAAGTCACTCACGGTTTACGCTATGCGAGCTACGCGAGTAAAGGAGATTCCGATCGAATCTATGCAATCAACATTTCACTTTTGTAATCGAAACTTAATAAAAAAAAGTATTCATCGTAATCGTGGTATTCCTTTCGTCAATTACCTTATTGGTGACCCTGACGTGGACAAAAAAAAAACAGGAAATACAGACAATTTCGACGAACCAGTCGAACGAGGCCTAAGTGAAAAGTACCAATGGCGTCGTGGTGACGCCATTGGTAATTTTTTTTTTAAAGTCAACTGTAGTCAACCGCACTACAGACATTACGTCCCCCTCATGGTGCTCAGGCACTATGCGAAGGGCACCTCCAGTCTCCGGGATCGAAACTTTCGAGAGCCCGCGCCGGGAATCGAACCCGGGACCGCCGAGCCACAGCCAGTAGCAATACCGACTGGGCTACAACCGACGAGTCGTACAAATCTTCGACGAATCTTCGTGAAAAACTTTCTTTGGTTTCACGAACCCATCTGGCAAATGTCTTGTCACCATGTGGATGCTAGTAGATTGCTTGAATTTTGTTGCAATCATTTAGGTAGACCCACGCCTCATCCAGAATAACAACGTACTTCCACCGGTCACCAGCCAGGTAGTTCTCATACAGCTTCCGGCAGTTGGTCATCCTTTCGGCAATGTGGCGTGGCATGAGCTTATGAACACGGGCCTTGTGCCTCTTTTCAAAATGTAAATCTTTAGCTATGATGTGATTAACAGTTGCTGGCAACACTCAAACACATTTGGCAATCGTTGTTTGTGTTGCTGGATTCTCACCGGAGACCAGGCGCTTCACCTTGTCTACCACCGCTTTTGTTGTACGCGGGCGGGGGGCAATTGGCGCTCGAATTTGACCCCATTGACATCGGAATTACACGATTTTCTCTTTTCATTGACAATACGATAAATCGTTGGCTTGGAAACAGTCGTTCCTTTTTCTTTACATCTTCTAATTATCGCGGAATAGCCAATTCTTTCTTCGGAAAGAGCTTTTATTTAGCCCTCGAGCCAACGATCTATTTCGGCGCCATTTTGTTTTTGAATGTTGATTACAATTACAATATGTACCCACAAGCAGCCCCGGATGTGGCCTATGGCGGTGATCGAACGACCAGTTGTATCTGAGCTATTTGTAAAGGAAGTCCAGAATTAGAACTAGAGCCCCCCCCCCCCAGGAGGCGACCTAGTAATTTTGCCTAGCTAGTATAAGCTACCTAGGTAGGGATCTTTAACGTTTACCTGACATCGTACAGGCACGGGTACCACGGCTTTACTTCCATTCCGAAGGAAGGCGCATCAAGGAATTTCTCTCGCCCGAAAAATTCCGAAGGTGTCGGCTGGAATCGAAATCGCGATCACGGGTTTTTGAGACGAACGCGCTACCCGCTATACGCGCATCACTCGACACTTGATGAAAAATTAAATTTAAAAACCAGAAGTGTCTATTTAGTTATGTGCAAAAAATCAAATCAATCTGAGCATGTTTTTAATTTTATACAGCTTTTTCAAAATCGATCAACCACCATGAATCAACCTTCTGTAATCAAATAGATATTTTAAAAATGATTCTTTTTCAATTTAACATAATAAATGTCAAACTATTGAAAATCCAAATTTTTAAATATAAAAAAAAATCATGTTGAGGCACCACTGCATGGCATTATTACAGAGTATAGCACGTGAAAAATCAGTTACTTCACATTGAACGTTTGCATTTATTGTGTGTCATGTAAACGTAAAATAGCCGGTAAATTTAAACAATTAATTTTTTGAAATGGTGAATTCGGGACAGGCCGAATGAATGAGGCCATTTCAGATATATATCATCCAGACATCCTAACTAAATCCCTCATTAATTAATTTTTTATTTCATTGGTGGTGTCAGAATCTAACTTTACTGTGTCCCGTTACATTTTATTCTAGCGCGTAAATAAATGTGGACCGATGTTAGATTATGCACGAATGTAGTTTTACTTTTAACAAATCAAAATAAAACTCAAACCGAAACAATTTTGAATTCAATTCAACACAGCAAAATGTTTTCGATGTTTTCTTCTGGACGATCGATTCTTAATTAAAAAGATGGACGTCGTCTCTTTTTCATTATTCCGAACGTGCATTGTGATGCCACACGTGGGAATAGCCAAACTGTGCTGCCCCTAGTGGCCACAGTTTGAGCGAGCACCACTAGCGCACCTAGTGGTCGTTGGGTGAAGCAGACACCAATGAATGGTGTCTGCTATGACCAATGCTGACAGTGGTTAATGTAAACCCAGGCAAAGCCCTGCCAGGCTTGCTCTGCCCTTGTCATTTATATAATTAAAAACATTTTAAAATAATCATAGGTACAGATGTAAAGGCTAAAAAGGATTACACCATTGAAGAGGCTGAACCAGTTAAGGCACCTATGATGAGCTACGGCAGTACAAATTCCATCAACTCGCAGGCTTCTTATACCAACGCATTGTCTCACATGACTGACAATCCGGAGCAGTATGAAGTGGTCAAGCAGCAGAAAGAAATTTGGGAACACGGGATAAATGCGTAAGTTTCTTCATTCCTTTTCGCAAAATACCGTAAAAACGGGACCATTACCCGCCACCAAAAAAAAAAACCCTCGAGATCACCGGCATCGCGCCATTGTCTGCATTCTCGATTTTCTTCATCTATCCGCATCTAACTGCTCGCCTCATCACTCTCCCAATTCTCCGTCCTCATAAAATCCGCTCTCCCCTCTTGCCCAGAAAGCGGCTTGGTGGGGAGGGATTGTCTCCAACATATTCATATACTATCACAGATCACACCTCACTCTGATCAAAAATCGTGTCTTATCAGAAGAGGGATGTTCCCTAGATTTCACCGAATATCCATTAAAAACCTAATTGTCGATACAAATACAAACAATATATATAAATACCTCAACCATAACAATCTTCCACACATAACAAAAAAAAATTAAATAACAATTGATCAATTAAAAATCACTCTCCACAGCTCATCTGAGTTCATCTGAGTCGCAAGAGAGAAGTACTAAAATTAACAATAATTATTTTTTCTCTGCCGCCACTATTGCACTATGCATATATAGTGTATGGCTGGTGGTGGCTGCTGGTGGTGGTCACTGGTGGTGGCAGCTGGTGATGGTCACTGGTGGTGGCCGCCGGTGGTGGTCACAGGTGGTGGTCACTGGTGGTGGTGGCCGCATGGTGCATGGTGGTGAGTTTTAAAGTAGCTGACATAAAAAGAACGTTTTCCAAACTGTGTGCCCTAGATGAAATGGAAAAGCGCAGATTTTAGGGTTATATATATGGTTTGTCACACAATTTAATATGTGGGTTTCCAGAGCCAGAATGTTATAAATCGAAATGTGCATGATCAAGGTATAACATCCAGAAAGTGTGGAAGTGAATTAATAATGTGTAGATGCACATTCAGAAAATACTGTGGCAGCATAGCAGTCAACAAGGACTGCTACCACTCATTCTGTGCATTCTGTGTATTTACTTATGTTATAGAACTTCACAGGGTTACATTGTTGTGAATGTTTAGTCAGATTCAATATTTGTAGCTCCTAAGCTCAAGTTCCTAAACAGCTCAGGGAGTCGCTCTTCGATCGGGCTCTCCATAGTGCCGATAAAACAGCACTAGCTTCAACAGCATAGTGCAGTTTGGCTTTCAACCACACTCCCAACAGCACTAGTTCAAAAAAGTGTTCTTCGAGGCAGTCGGGTTGAGCTAATGCAGTTCTCTTGCTCTCTGCATTTGTTGACATGACTAAGCGATAGTGATTTTCGCGGGGTTTTGGCACTTCCGGCATCTGCTACGTGACGAAAGCTGGGCATAAACTTCTACTGGGCGTGCTGAGCACAATTGCAGCATACAAAGTTCTTTCAAAATCCCTTACTATTTGAAATTTGGCGATGCGTTAATCTATACTAGCAGCAGCATAGGCAGACAAAATTGCTTAGCCCGACAAATGTGAAGCACAACTAAGTAACATTGGGAACAAATAATTCGTATTGAATGCTAATATTATTTGACGCATTCAGGACGGGTGAGTGCCGATGTGTTTATATAAAAAATCATGGTTAATAATTATAAAAATATATAGTTCATGATTGCCGCGTTAGGGAGGGCCGCGAAAGTGAAAGACTATTTTTCATAATGACGAAGTCTGATTTATTATGTAATGATTGAATATGAATATAATGAATTGAATTGAATATAATGATTGAATAGGTACGACTCATCGTAGCCCAGTTGGTTTAGCGACTGACTGGTTTCGGCGGTCCTGGGTTCGATTCCCAGCGTGGGCTCACGAAAATTTTGATCCCGGGGTACTGGTCGTTCCCCCTCGCACTGCCTAAGCACAATGAGGGGGACGTAACGCCTGTTGTGCGGTTGACTACAGTTGATTTTTAAAAAAAATATGCGAAGTTGTCAAATGCTGATGATACAATGTTGTACAGGGGCATAAAATGTGACAGAGACGAGACTCAGTTGAATTACAAAAAGATTGAGATGTTGCATGCACTTGGTATGAGAAATGGCAGCTGCAACTCAGTGTTGGCAATTGTTGCATTATACAACTGATACTGATACAATGTTGTACAGGGGCATAAAATGTGACAGAGACAAGACTCAGTTGAATTACAAAAAGATTGAGATGTTGCATGCACTTGGTATGAGAAATGGCAGCTGCAACTCAGTGTTGGCAATTGTTGCATTATGCATGCTTCCAGACCAAGATATCCCTCTGTATGCATACAATCTATCTGGGGAACCTCTCAAGGTTGTTGAACAGTACAAGTATTGGGTAACTTCGCTATCAACCCTGGAGTTTTACCATCATTATCCAAATCCGGTAGTACAATCGAAGTTGAGATTGCAAAATGGGTGTTAACGCTTTAAGTGTGGAAGACGAAATATTTCGTCAACGCGCTTTTGCATTCCACGGTGGAGGACAGAATATTTCGTGTTCACTTTTCAAAAAATTGGTGGCAAAAATCTACCAACCACAGTGAAATGCAAATCACATGATTGGATAGGGCAAAAAATGAAGATATCGAAAACCGTGCGCACTTGCAGTACAGGTAGTTGCTGCTGCCAGAGACAAAAATGTAGGAGAGCTCATTTTCTAACATTTTCCAACATTTTGGAAAGTTGGATTTTTCGATGGTGTCTTGTGCGAAAACAAAATCGTGCAAGCGTCCAGCAACTGCTGGAACATCCTGAATTGTATCTGATTACTCGGAATGTGATGGTGAAAGTGATGGTGAAAGTGATGTGAGTGCCGGATCCGAGCTAGATGAGTCTTCCAGCAGTGAAACATCATCAGAATCTGGCAATTCTGATGACCAGGACAGTGACTCTTCAGCCAGTACTGTGGATTTTTTGAAATTGCGTGTGTGGCGTTGCCACCATTTCCATTCCAGGGGGTGCCGGGTCCCAGCTCCAGCATTATGGATACCTTCAATGCTGGATCGGACCCCCTGGACCTGTTCAAAGTGTTTGTGAACACAGAATTAGTGGAAACAATTGTGGACGGAACCAACTGGTATGCTGGCCAAATGTTGACCAGCTCTGTCCTACCGGACAGGTCACGCCTCCGGCACTGGACGGACATGGAGGTGGATACCTTCAATGCTGGATCGGACCCCCTGGACCTGTTCAAAGTGTTTGTGAACACAGAATTAGTGGAAACAATTGTGGACGGAACCAACTGGTATGCTGGCCAAATGTTGACCAGCTCTGTCCTACCGGACAGGTCACACCTCCGGCACTGAACGGACATGGAGGTGGACACCTTCTGGATCTAGCTGGCCTGTGTCATCCATAAGGGGGTGATCCAGAAGCCAACCATCCCCATGTACTGGTCCACCAGTGAGCTGGCCTACACCCCCTTCCGGAGCTACATGACTGAGCTCCGGTTCAGTCTCATCACACGGTTCCTGCACTTTGTGGACAACACTACCATCCAGCAGGAGGAAAAGACCCACCCCTGCTGGAAGCTGCACAATATCTGACCAGCCTACCAGGGCATGCTGGACAAGTTCAGAATATCTTACACACCAGATAAAGAAATCTCAACTGATGATAGCCTGCTCCTTCAGAACAGTTCATTCCACTGAAGCGTGCCTGGTTTGGCATCAAGCTGTACATGCTGTGTGAGGCTAGCACCAGATATGTGTGGACCTCAATTTTCTACACCAGGATAGGCATGGCACTCGGTGAGAAATACCGCGACCAGCCACAGACTGTCCAGGTGGTGCTGACCCTGCTGGATCCGCTGCTGGACAAGGGGTATTGCTTGATGGCCGACAACTTTTACATGTCCCCCTTCTTGTCTAACCTGCTCTTGAAAAGGAGGACCGACTTCTATGGCACTGTCCTGAGCAACAAAAATGACCTGCCACCTGGACTGAAGACCATCAAACTCAAGCAGGGCAACATGGTGGCCTTCCAGTGGGGCAAGTTGCTGGCCATCAAGTGGCAGGACAAGGACGTCCACCTCCTGTCCAGCATCCATGACTGCACCTTCCAGGAGGTGTAGTCTCTTGGAAAATTGCTGTCCAAGCCCAAAATTGTTGTGGCTTACAACCAGACGATGGGCGTAGTGGACAAGGCCGACCAGTGTTTCACCTACTATGAGAGCGTCCGGAAGAGGAGCCGGGTCTTCTACAAGAAGATCTTCTGGCACCTCATCGACCAGCACCATCAACTTTTCTTGAATTTTGCCAGTAACTTTTGTAATCGATAATCTTGGCCCACTTCAAAAGTGACCAAGTTGCCAAGCTTGGCCGCCGGCCGTCCTGCTAGGGTCCAGCATGTCTGCTGGAGTGACACTTTCCAGAGTATATTCCGGCAACCAAATGCAAGAAAGATGTAATGCCAAATTGTGTGGTGTGCTGCTCCAAGGTGGGCAAGCAACGAAAGACTCAGAAGGAATAGTGATATTATTGTGAATCCTGCAATGTCAGATTTTGTGCCATGCCGTGCTTTTGGATCTACCATACAACTCAAAACTTCTGACCAGGTAGAAAGAAAATTTTGTCACATTTCTAAATCACTAACTGTCGCCTCTCTCCGCCTTCTGGTTCGGAAGTTATGCTTTTTTTCTCGAGAAAGTGAGTATAGGTATGGGGAAATTTATTACACGCTTAAAGCGTTAATAACCATGTAAGTTTTTAACATTGCATATGCTCAACTTATTGGAAAACTAAAGACACCCCCCTATTCAGCACAAAACCAAATTTAAATCCCATAAATGAATTTGTTTGAAAGTACTATTGAAATTTGAATGACATTTTTTTTTTGAAACTGGAAACCCATTTCGGATCTGAGGTGTGCTTCAAAAGTAGCGATATGAAAAATAATAAAAAAATTAAAAACTTAGACCACCGGGATTTCAACTCAAACCTCCATACAAGCTTGTCAATCCGAGACCTTAACCACTAGACTACTGAGGAACACATGATTTCTTAAGCTTAACTTTGGCACATATCCCGTGTATGGAATGGACTTATGAATTTTTATGCAATACTAGCTGACCCGTCGCGCTTTGCTGCGATCTCAGAAGAAAGGAAATCCATAGTTACGTTAACCCTCTTCGTTTCTCGTACCACTCGAACATTTGCCAGTGCATAAATTAGTTTTCCCGG
>JAQGBY010005475.1:0-14601 GCA_034698785.1 Mycogona germanica | reverse complement strand
TGTTTGTTTAATGTTGATTGTAGATGCCAACATTATTAGCAATACCTTTTGGGAAAGCGAAAATTAACTAGAATGTAGGAAATTTTTATTTATGCGATTCGCCGTAAATGATTTAATAATTAAGGTAATGCTGAAATTAATCTCACTTTCAGTGAATGAATTATGATGTTTCTATGATGATTTCACGCATTCACATCGGTCGTTGTTTTATGTTTTTATTTGGCTCAGAAATCGAATGCTTTCTACGGAGTATTGACTATGTTTTGTTGGCTATGCTATGTAATGTTGACTATGCTTGTCAAACAGATGCGCATTTACATATGTAAATGCAGGATATCCACCATTGGGAGATTGGAGATTTTTGAAACTTGCGATCACTTCCTTGTCAGCCTTTGTTGTATCATACCACTTCGATTTGCTTCTTTATGTTTTCATTTTTCAAATAATTCCATTGCAGATTTACTAATCTTAACAAAAAATATATTTTATTTAATAAGATATTTTTTTTCTTCTTTTTAGATCGAATCGAAAAATGTTATTTTTTATTCCTCCCTAAATAAATCCATATAATGGCTAAAATAATAGTGTACATTTTAATAGTGAACATTACAGATATTTACGATACCAATTATCCAATAATATAAAGATTTTTTACAAAATATTCCACCGTTTAAGTTTGGACCTGAGTCCCAACAATGACTGGGTACACGTTTTCTTGGCTCAAATACGCTTAGCTTGATATCATAATGTAACAACCACGGGAGTAATATTTACTTGCTCTCCAACGTCAACGAAACAAATGTAAAAATGTGTTCTTTATTTATTGATTTTGAAAGATTTTTAGCCATAAATTGGGGGAAATACTTTTGTTATTTTGTTTTGTTAGTATGACATTTTGAGTAACTCATTTCCTAAACTCATACTTCTCTGATTTTTAGTTAATAATTTGCTGTACAGCATTTTTTTTAGGCAAACACTGGTGTTTTCGAAAAAAAAGAAGAAGGTGAGGGGGTTCTCTACTTGAGAGAATTTGCTTTCGTAGCTTTTGATGATCGTTCGTTTTTCGGTAATCGTGGAAGAATTTTTCCGGAATGTTTGTAAGTGTGCGCGCTTGTCAGTTCGCGACCAACGGAAAAACCAACCAAACGACAAATTAACGCATTTTATTCATAAATACAAATATATACAGGCACCAGTTGGAGATGCATTTCTTGCACCACCTCTGCCATTTGTAAACGTGCCAATTGCTACCTTTTGGCGTGAATTTTTTGTTTCGTCAGTGGCGCCCCTAAAGTGTCAATTGGCGCGCTCTAATGAGCAAATTCACCCATAGTCCGAAATGACACTCGTACTAGTGAGAGTTTTGCTGGTGGGACAACTTTGTCACGTTTTGTCTTTGGTGTTGAGGCGACTGCACCTGTTACCTACCTATCGAAAATATTCCATAAATGATCTAAAAGCGACGGTAGAAACCTTGAATAACCTTGCCAGTGTTCATACACATCCATACAACGGTAGTGATGGAAAGAGAACACGCTCATCGCGAGCAGGTGTTGCCAAACAGTTGGCAGTGTCGGTCATCACAAAGCATAGCTAACATTGAAGGGAATATTTATTGTCTACGCACATTAGCTTGAATCGTTTTCGTCTCGATCACATTCTATTCGGATACATTATGTATCCGAATTTTATTATTATGTGAATATTTAATTTATTATGTGGCATTTTGTCACGTGATAATATATATTCTATATAGGTAATTCTGAAACCCCAAATTACTTTCATGAGCCAATAACTGTTGTTTGGGAAAATAACTCAATCAGCATTTCTGACTTTTCTGATAATTTCAATTGATTAAACAAACAGTGATTGGTGCGCTGACGCCAACGCCTTCTAGTGAAAACCTCATATGGAAGTCGAGTTTTTGGTGGGTGATCTATATATATAAAAATGAAAATATCTTTGTTTGTGTGTATGTTCTTTATGCATTCCTAAACCAGTCATCCGATCACTATGAAATTTTGGGAATTTGTTCACTACATTCCCGAGATGGTTTATGCCAATTTTTTCTCTCCTACGATCATCAGATCGTACATTTATTTTACTTTTTTGCGTATTCCCGCGATCCCCAAATCCCCCACTCTATCAGAGAAACCTTTAACCTTCTTCTCTCTCTTGTTCTTCTCGCTGACGTCAGTTCAGAACCCCCCTCCCCTCTCAGTAAATGCGTATTTGCATGTGTCGCAGGAAAGCACGGGAAAGCGACAAAGCATGGGAAAGCGACAAAGCACGTGAAAGTGACAAAGCACGGGAAAGCGGGAAAGCACGAGAAAGCACGGGAAAGCAGGAAAGCGGGATAAAAAATTTCCGGGGAAAAGGGACAATTGTTTGCACGAGGTAGTGTGACCGAGCGGGCTAAAAAATTCCCGGGGAAAAGGGAAAAGGGAAAATTGCGTGACCGAGCCATTTAACCGGAAGCCACAGCAAGGCGTGGCTCGGGTCAGCTAGTTCAAGATAAAAATGCTCCGAGACGAATAATAACGTTGCCATAATGCACGAGGATAACCCTCAATATTAATGGATAATAATTATCCTATATTATAAAACAGAGATTTCGATTTTCGTGTTCGGAGACAATCTCTCGAACAGATCAATGAAATCGCATAAAAATGAACATACATTTACTAAACCATCATAATTCGCTAGCGACGGAGTGACGGATCTCTATTTTCTTTGTTCTGACGACATTTTTTTAAGGCGATGCTTGCAGATTTTTGTGGTAGGATTATATCTATATCTCTTCACAGGAGAAAATACACAAAAACTATATAGGTGGTGAAATTCAGCTTTTATGCAATCATCGCAATGTACTCGTCAACTTAATTTCAATAAGCTGTTGGAGAATGTCACCTCTATGGCATTGAAGTGGTTCCCCGAGTTTGGGGACCTACGTGCACCGGTGTGAAACAGGTGATCAGGTGAATTAATGCCCGGAACCCCTACACATTTCACTAGATGTATGTACATTGATGCAGCCACATTTTGTGGGTCTGTGTTCGCCATCTTTTGCGATGATGTTACACTTATCGAGTGTTGTATTCTTTGTTCATCGCGTCCAAGCAGAAGAATAAAGTCATGATTTTCTCTATACCATCGTTGCCTCTGCTAAGTCAGTTAATGAGAAAGATCAATTGGTAGAGCACTGGACCGGCAATCCTGGGATCCGTGATTCAACTCCCGGTATCTTTGAATCTCTGTTTTTTCGTAATTATTATATCGTAATTAAAATAGTTTGTTTAATTTCCAATCAACTGTAGTCAACCGCACTACAGGCGTTCTGTACTCCTCATAGCGCTTAGGCACTGTGCGATGGGCACTTCCAGTACCCCGGGATCGAAGCCACGCTGGGAATTGAACCCGGGACCGTCAGACACAATACCGACTGGGCTACGACGAATCGTATATTATTATAAAAGCGAGTGCGGCACTCGGTTCGTCTTTTCATTCAGTTTTGTTCCGAATCCACCATTTCTGATAAGTTAGTTAACTTTATAGGTTTAGTTTTCCATGCGGTGTCTCCGCCATCTTGGTAATTAATCATTCGGTGAGATACAAATGTGTGGGCACTACTGGATACGAACAATTCCAATATAAATCATAGATAACATATTTACATTACAGTTTGTCTCATAGAAGCTTATTGTCTGTCAGTAAAAGCTAACAGATTAACCATATGGCTGAAAAGGCTTGCAGCTTAGGAGCCTCATGACGATTTATCAAAATTTATTAATAGATATTGATCGAAAATTACAATCGAGCTTTCTTAAATTGTTGCCAGAAGATAGAAAAACGAATCAACTCAAAGAAACGAAAGTTTTTCATGATTAACTCGTCGTGTAGGTAACAAAGAAAACACGCTCATTAAATAATGAGCGTGCTTTCTTTGTTACCTTTAATTTGTTGAGTAAAATCATCAATTATTTGGAGAAATTGTTATAAAAAATTAGGGGCAGGGAGACATTTATCCTGTCCCTTGGCAAACAAAGACGCAAAATGTCTCTGATATTGCAAAATATGTCCACTAAGAGTATGATGTGAGAAACAAATAAATCAAAAATAAAGAAATATTTTTGGAGATTGGGACTTCGCAAGTTTTTAAGCACTTTAAGAATGATGCCTTATGAATGATTAGAAGGTAGCAAAAATTTGTAGGACTAGCAAAGCTCAGTCGGTATTGCGACCGACTATTGCTCGGCAGTACAGGGTTCGATTCCCGGTGAGGGTTCTCAAAAATTTCGATCAAGGGTTACTGGAAGTACCCCTCGCATAGTGCCTAAGCACCATGAGGGGTACAGAACGCCTGTAGTGCGGTTGACTAAAGTTCATTGGAAATTTAATAAAATATATCAGAGATTAATTTATATTAAATCTTTATCGTTTCTCGCGTCACTGTTCCACAAGCATAGTTAGGAGATTTGATAAAAAAAATTAGCAAGGCCGAAGAATTATGGAATGCATCATTAAAATATGGAATTTCACTAATCATTAGAACTGGATATTTTATGGTTATAAAAAAATATTAATTGTATACACCTACCGCAGATATTTTCGGATCTTCGGATTTAGGGGAACCGAAGAAGGAGTTTAAATACTGCAGCAATAC
Source organism: Mycogona germanica (assembly GCA_034698785.1). Taxonomy (NCBI): domain Eukaryota; kingdom Metazoa; phylum Arthropoda; class Diplopoda; order Chordeumatida; family Chordeumatidae; genus Mycogona; species Mycogona germanica. Next base: position 9,938 of record JAQGBY010005475.1, on the reverse strand, counting down.
CAAATTTAGCAACATAGTTGGACTGACCGATCTGTATGAAAGATAATTCCATGCTGATCTCAACTCTACGAATTACCAACTCAAATGAATTTCATCTGTGTAGTAATACACGTCACAGTGAAAACATCTGAGTACCAAACGCGAGGTGTGTGATCCAATAGCTTATTTATATTTAGCGCTATGCATCACTTTTGATAGTCTGTTCCACATGCTGTACTGCAAACAGAATAGGCGTGGAAGTACCGCCATCAGCAGATATGGGAAATAATCGTACACCATCTGCAACGTTCACCCAATATGATCTGATCAGAATAGACGGATGTGGTAACGGGCAGTTTCACGCAATTGGTGTATTGAGATTTACAGAAGTATGCCTAAAATGTATGCTTTTTTTCTTGATTCGATACCACTTTCAAAACACCTCTGTGATATTTTGGTTTATACCCCGTAACTCCCAATTTCAATTCGAATCAGATCATTTTGTGTAAAGGGCAGACATTCTGTCTGTTAGTTCATACTTTTGTCGGTGGCGACGTTGGTGGTATATTGTCGAACCCTTGAAAATAGTTACGGTTAACTTTTAAATGTGAACTACGAGTTCTTACATAATTTTCGAATGTGCATGCCATTCAGTAATCCAGCAACTAGTGATAATAAAAATGTGATGTTTCGGGCACGCCGCCTCCAACAAACCCATGCACAAAATAGCAGAAGCGAAAACAAAAGGCACGCCATAATGGAAACGCGATAATGTTGCCCTAGTCTTTTGTTTATACAACCTACCCATTGAGGGCGAATTGTCACGCCTCTCAGCAGCGTGAGCGTCACGTGACCGTCGAGACACTTTTAAGCACGACGAGCCGTGAACTGGATTATTGTAAATTACACGCTGCATACAATTCAGCTCCTGAACCATTTTAGTATGTCCCGTTCTCCTACGACTAGTAGGAGTCTGTCTCACAATTCCTCCAATTTTGACATTAGAATCCCTCTTCAGAATACGAGCCAAAAGCCCAATATTGGTCGCTTTTCTATGATCCTCTAACGATTCCCATTCCAAAATTGACAACATCAACTCAAGTAACAAATCTAACAGCCCTACAAGGCATCTAAATTTCCCCTATGAGCCCCACCTGGTGAGGATCCCAAACGGAGCTACAATATTCCAGCAAAGGTCTGACCAAAGAAAAGTAGGCCACTGACTTAACTTTACTTGAACACCCCTTCAAAACCCTTTGGACAAACCTAAGCCTAGCCTTCGCTGCACCAGTCATCTTTTGTATCTGGTTTCTCCATGTTAGTTTAGGTGTCATTTGCAGACATAAATACTTGTACTGTTGAACAACTGTGAAAGGTTCCCCTGATAGATTTGTATGCATATACAGAGGGATTCCTTGATCTGGAAGCATGCATAACGCAGCACTTGCCAACATTGAGTTGCAGCTGCCATTTCTCACACCAAGCAGTTACAGCATCTAAATATTTCTGTAATTCAATTGAGTGCAAGTGCAAGTGATTAAAATAAGTGCAAGCAAAATTCATTTTAAAATTAAAATAATAACAGTAGTATAGTGCAATTAAAATATAAAAGTATAATTAAAATAGTGGAATTCAAATAATTTAAAGTTAATCTAAAATTCAAGTTAAAATAGTGATAAAGTTAATAAATTAAGTTTTAAATATGAATTAATCGCACTCTAGGCAATCTGGACCATAAAGAGAACCAGTCACAGCCTATTTTGAGTTTTAATTGCAGTCACTAAATTCAAATTCAAATGTCCCTCCTATTCTCTGAATGATCAGAAAATCTGGACGTCAAAGAGAACTCCGTGACACGCTCCTTTTCGATTTTCTTGTCTATACTACTGCCCCTGGGGAGCCTTTTTGAAACCACTGAGTCTTACACCCCCTGTTTGGAAATTGTGGGCCTGAATCCATTTTGTTTACTCTTTTATTTATTTATTTATTCTCTGTTTACACTTACCTATATGTATGATTTAATCAAATTGTTAAATAAAATCAAAACAAATTTGGCTTCTGCATATAAAAGTTATACAACAAATAAATAAAATTATTTAGTAAACGAACTTTAAAAATGCTAGTTGAGTTGAAATTTTTAGATTCAGATCTTTTACAAGATTTATCCGCTGTTGAAGTCAGTCCTTCTATTGATAATTGAAATTGAAATTTGAAATTCAGATAATGTTGAACATTTTCAGAATGTCAGCAAACAAAAATGTGATCACCTCAAAAATGATTTTGTTTTATTTGGTTGTCCAAAAGTACCGCCGAGTGGCACCACCTGATTGGAGTGATATATCTTTATCTCGATAGTCGCCATATTGGGATGAAGGAAGCTTTTGATGCTAGAGCCATCTGGTACCGTCCGATCAAATGGAAATCCCATAGCTCGCTTGTCTGGGTAGGTGTCATTAAAAATACTACAGTAAGATGAAGCTGGGACGAAATCTTGTTCAGGAAACGATCGCACCTTTAAAAAAACATAAAATCAATTGTCAAACAATATACCATATTTACAGATACAAAGGCATCCAACCTTTAAACCTTTAACTGGCAAGCCCGAGTATAATTGTTTTTCCTTTTTAAAAAAATGTTGACAAAAATCTACCAATTCCAGATAAATATGAAATACCTTGTCTTCCTGCCAGTCAGTGAGCATGGCGAATAGGATAAACGGCATGCCTTCTTTTTTGCCCCTAGGTAAGAGCAGATGATGAGGCCATCCGCATTGGCTGTGGGCCAGCTGTACTGTCAACGGCGAATTGAATTCTTCTGTGACGTCCATGTCGCCTGTAATGTTTGATTGATTCATCAAGTGGTGAGGCCAAAAACAAGGATTCTTGCCAATATCTGGCAGGCCGCTCTCGGTGATGGGGGCGGTGGCAAAGATGTTCGTGGACTTCTCCAGTGGCACTGTAACGGTGGACTTTGTGGAATGGCGACGAATGGTTTGCCGACCTCGTTTCACTGAACACAAATGAAGCAAAATATGACGGTATATCATTGCGATTTACCTGTATTTACCAGAGTAAACGTCCCATTTGTATATGCAACTGGACAAACGGACGTACATTTTGACTGATTTTTAGACAATTAAAATGGAGGATACGCAACGTCGTAGTGGAGTGTAACATAAAATTAATTAAGATGTTCTACTCATGGTGCTGAGCCAACAAAATCTATCTAAAGCTAGTGTTTTGAACGAATGGCAAAAATGGCATCCTAACAGAAAATGCAGCAGCTTACTAGAAATATATAATTAAAAAAAAAGCTTTGTGAGATCTAATGTGAACTTGGTTACTGTACTATAAGTTACTGTAGTCAGTAGTGGTTTTTTTTGGTTTTGTTGACAATAATCTAATGATCAATGCATATATTTTGTTTTACTTACGAGATACTTTAAACTTATCTAACTCAATAAACAGATGTCTTTGCTCTTGCAGAGGAAGCGCTTGACCTTTATCGTCATACACTGGAGCCAGAAACAGACGAGTAGTAGCCGTAACTGTCCTATGGCTCAGGTTGTTAACTTCTATTTTGTAAGTGAATTCTTCGTGTTGCAGAATGTGAAATAGCACCTTTGATTAATATTGCGTAAGGATAAATTACATAAACAAAAAATATATTAAAAATAGAAACGATTGGACAAAAACATCAGTGCAAAATGGACGCCTTATATCCACATGAGTAATTCATTAAATCGAAAAGTGTCAGATTAAGGCAAAATATGCGAACCTTTACGGGAATATCGGAAATTAAATCGAACCCGTGCTTCATAAGTGGTTTCCATTGCTGAGTAAAGGTGGTCAATTGGTCTGGTTTGTTGGTCACATCGCCCAAAACAGAAATACTATTTAGTTTGACGTCATTCCAGGTAAGCTACAGCATAAACGGAAAAAACACGTACACTGAAATAAAATCCGTCAAAATCTGAACCTTTTCCTGTTTCAACTGATGTTTACCGCGTCCAAGACACAATCATTCCCTCCCCCAAATAAATGGGTGTTCTCACTTTTCAAATATATTCAGAAAATGTTTCCAGAAGTTCAAAATGGATTAGACATTGAACCCGGTTTGATGAAAAAATAAGTTTAAAATTATTTAAGCAGGGAATTTCTATTTTGTCATAAGCAGGGAATTTCTATTTTGTAATAAGCAGGGAATTTCTATTTTGTCATAAGCAGGGAATTTCTATAACTCGCAATTTACTTCGAACGCTCAATTAAAAATATATCGGGTTGCCACGTAAGTAGTAGAAGAGTCGCCACATTACGATCATCACTGAGACTGAATACGACCTATCTTTGGGTGTATCTTCCTATTGCAAATATGTTGCGCACTGCGAATGTCTGACGCACCCACCTCATTCGTATTAGGGTTGCTAGTTTGTACAAACCTAATTTACCCCCCAAAAACACTTTTGCAATGGCTTAGTCACAAACGTAATTTAGCATCGTGCTCCTGGAATCAAGTGCGTCAAGGAGAGACCTTAAACCCTCACCCTCAATTCTTTGAGAGAGAGGTGAAGACGGGATGGTTGCTTTTATGCAACTACCCGTCACAGAACCCCCCCCCCCCCTGTATACCGTTTTAGCACAATTGTACGAGTAATTCCGAGTGTACTAGTTTGGTGATTTGTACAACATCATGCACATCTTAGTACAAGCCAATCAAATCAAGTACAAACCTTACCTCGCGTTTTGTGTACTTCGGCAATTTCTCTTTTAATGAAACAAATAGATCAACGTAATGTCTATGATATCTAAAAAACAATGGATCCATCACACCGACCATAAAGTCCATTATAATGTCAAAATATTTCTGAAAATATAAAAGATAAAAAATGATAAGAAAAACTATGTTCTCGGAAGCCAATGTACATGCGAAGTGTGGATAAAATAAATGACGTTTAGTCTTTGAATATCTTAATTGCATTTTTTTAACAACATTTTTATTCGAAATTATCAGTGAAACTACAGAAATTCTGATTTTTATTGTTATGTCATGAAAATTTTTATTAACTTACATAGTATTTCTCTCTGGGATCGCTGATTCTGCCGGCTAGTAGATGGAAGTAAGCGTGGTAGCAGCCGTAGTACTTGTGGTTGGGAGCATTGGCCGTTGATTGGCTGACTCTAGCTAGCAGGTCAACTCCTGCTTCATTCACGATTGGCAACTCTGTGCCATTATGCTAAAAAATACAAGTGTAATGCAAGTATCTTTAGTATAACAGAAACCGTGCAGTTTCCCCACAAAAAATCAGTATGTCCCTCTTTTAAATTGAAGGTAAAGGGGCATTCCGTAGAGCAAGATTTAAGTTTATTTCCGGACATGCTGTGATATCCGCACGGTCAATCAAAGTTCAAGAAAATGTAATCGGAAATGTGATTTGAAAATTCTGGACTTGAATGGATATTATTATTTTTAAAATAAATTCCCCGTAGACTTAGATTCGGATCCACAAAACCGAATCTGAACCGAATTATAATTAATGAACAAATTCATTGCTGAATCGTCCACCTTTCCTACTAATATAACATTTTGAAGTTCCTGAATGTCTGAATACTACACTACCAATTTATTACTAAAGAGACACTTCTATATCATACATAATGTCAGACTTGTTTATTATGTTTGCTATGTAGAAGCTAAACTTCTATGACGTGACAGAAATAAAAAATCATACAAAATTAGCATTTTTTATGTATTAATGTATTAATGTAACCCCGATTCTAAAATATTTAGCGTGATGTAAAACTGTGTTTTCATAATTTTTTCACCACAATAACATTTTTATTTACGAGTAAATTCGACTTGCGAATGCGAAACTCGACTTTCGAAAAAAATTCAAAACGGTGTATCCATCTGAACAGTCTATCAACCGAGGTTGATAGATTGAAACTCACGGACAACACGTGGCAGCTGACCTTCAAATGCAAAATATTTTGACAATCGAAATGTTATTCGAAATGTTATGTGATCCTTGCGCAGAGTGAATCAATCTGTCTGTTGGCTAGCATTTCGTGAACTACATCTAGCGACGACAATTGAAATCACATTTCGCCGAATGTGGTTCCAGAGAAAAAATGACGTCACCTCATTATCATCAAGTGATAATGGAAATATGCAATACCCACGTGTTTAATGTAACCTTGATTGACGGCATCTTGCAGTCGTTGACGCCAGAGAATTAAATTGCTGACTAGCATTTTCCCAGGAACGTCAGCCAGCGTCATGTTGGCGGACCTTCCGTGATAAACGTATTTTGTGCTTAAGGGAGGATAATTAGGAATGTAGCCTTCCTGGAAAGAGAAAAAAAAATGTCTCCCGATATGTGAATTTTTAAAATTTAATGTACGGTTATGGCATCTGTGCATTGCAGTTATTTCATGGTGTCCTCGTAAGACTCCCATGAATCAATTGGTAAGGTGCAACTTGCAATTATAGTTTATCGTTGCTCGGGGAACTGCAAGTCTGCGCAATATTTCGTGTAAATACAGTTTTCTGTATTTTGGGTAATCAACATCAAAAATGCTTTTATTATTATTTTAAACAGTTTATGGACTTTTTTTAGTTTCTTTATTATGGGCAATACATGAGTTGTGAAAATCATATATCCTAAAGCAATGCTACTTTGCGCTAATGTTGCTTAACATGTGTTCAAAATAGCTTTATTTTTTAATGTGATACCGCCGATAACAATTACATCAATGAGGTGCATTCCGTGTTGCTGGACAGATATGCACAGTGTCATTATCCATGTCAGCAGACACATTGATTGATATGTCAGATTGTCAATTGAATAGTTGTTTTTGTCAAATAAGCTTTGGTGTCATTCACTTTACCAATCATTCTGGGGTATGCAAATAATGCGTGCAAAAAATTAAATAACCGCAATCAAGTAGGAACACTATTTGACCCTAATAACTATTGTGCTGTCAAACTTGCGTGAATTACCATCAGCTGCAATTATGTCAGTTCAACGCCACCCATGGATACTCGATCAAAATTTAAGTTATAAGTAAACGTAATGAGCCAAATGGCAGCTATTGAAAAACTTGCTCGATTTAGCTATGATTGCGCAATTTACTTCTGACGCAATAGGAATGCAATTAATTGAAATTTAAAGTAAAAAATTATTTGACCGTTTTTGATTTAATTTTATTTTTGCTATATGTAGTATAATTTGACATTTTTTTAATTCACTGTAGTGAACTAACTGCACTACTGGACAATTTGACATTCCAAAGTGCATTCCTAACTCCTCATTGATCGAATTAAAATTAATTCGTTTAATCCAGCGCGTTCACATTTAAGATGGCAGTATCTTCATTTTCTTCCACTGATGCAAGTAAACTGGTGACCGGGGTACTGGTGAAAATGTACCCCCATATAGTGCTGTAGCACGAAGAGGGATACAGAATCACCAGTGCACACTACAGTGAAAGAAGCTAAATAAAAAACAAGGGGAAATTGCAAAAACAATCGACATATATTGCTCTTCAAAGTAGTCTCCAACAAAGTTTAGGCAAACTCCTTGAAAATTAATCTTTCACCTGATCACATTCTTCTTAATGTTCGTAATGTCATCAAATCGGCTTCACTGTCTTCTTTTGGGTGGACATTGGAGCAAGATCGAGGAAGTGGGGAGAGAGCACCACTATATCTATTCTTCTTGAGATATTTTGTAAGGAGGCTCACCAGCGTCCCTCCCCCCGAAAAATTTCTCAATCGAACCCACGATCATGGAAATAATGACAGTTCGACACGCTAACCATTATGCCACACGAGGCCCCTCAATCTAATATTCCGACCTTCACTTCCATTAGTAGTAGCATGAACGTTCTCAAAAGTATGTAGTCTCTGGAGTAACTACTTTAAAGGATAATTATGGTTTTAGAGGTTTGCGTTTGTTCATCACATTCATTGTACAACAATGTCATGTATGTGTAGCCATATAAATAAACATTTCATAATCATAATTAATTGAAAGTACGTACATGAGTGAATGTAGCGAATTAAAGTTCTCTAGCACTCACCGGTATAGGATCCAGAAAGTTTTTGAAAGGAACAACTCTTGGAAAACCCATTGAAAATCGTTCTGCGTCATATCTATTTTACATTGAGACAACATGCTAGTATAAGTTGTTTGGTAAAAGTATATTACACTCTACTGTGTAAAAACAAAAACCAGAGAGATATTCAAATAAAATGGGGTTATTAATTAGCTACAAATTGTGATTTTTGTCATCCCGAAATCTCAAAAAATAAAGGTATGTGGTTAATTTCAAATGTGTTAATTTGGTCTCATTAAGTTAATTTCCTTTTTAATTTTTTGCGAGAGTCTTAGGTCGCATCCCGGTTTAGTGTAAATAAAATTAATCATTTAATTTGCCGTTACCCACGGTTGAAGGATGCTAACAAATATGGGCTTAAACGTTGCAGAATTGAGGTTGCTGAAGAAGGTTGACGTAATCAGGCTAAGATTATTATAATGTCTTAACGATTCATTGCGTACCTGGCTACCATTTGCTGGTGAAAGTAAATAGATAATTCGCCAATGCGATCCATTAGTATATTTCTTGGGGTAGTCCAAAAAGGAATGGAATAGTGAAAGTTGAGGTGACTGGCGCCTAGTGAAACGTCTTCTCTGAAGTAAGCCATCTGGCGCTCTGGGTCTTTATCAGTATGAGCGAACTCATATACGTATTCGAGAGGAAACTGAAAAGGGCGTATAGAATCACATACTGCACAGTAGCAACCATTTAAGCTAGGACACAATTCAGCGCACTAAGAAATGCAATTTTTGCAAACCTGTAGTTGTAGTCACCTGAATAAGACGTCATTTTCTTTGTGCAATCATAATTACAAGATTATCAAATGTTTATGCACCCGGACGCTTACATAAAAGTAAAGAATTACCACACCAAACCAGCACACAGTGAACTACAGATATCTAAAATAACAGCCCCATTCAAATTTAAATTTAAAATATGAAAACAATTGTGAAAGGAATGAAATTTAGCAAAACATGTTGGTATTACCTTTGAATTGCTCTAGAGTACGTGCAACTCCGTGGCGTCATAATTCGAATTTTTGAGGTTCAAAATGGCGCTCCCAATTCAAGAGCGAAACACAATATTTGGGTGTATTAAAATATAAGTCGATTGGAAATTGCTCTTAAAATGTTTTTTAATACCCATCACTGTAATCTTTACACTACAGACGTTTCTGCACCCCTCTTGGTGTTTAAGCACTAGCGAGGGGCACATTTTTTCGTTTTTCCCCGCCTTTTTTAGACAGAATCTAATGGTTTTTACACACACATGAATGAAAGTTTTTTATTTTTTATTATTCACTGAAGTGTATATCACAACAGGAGTTTCTGTACCCCTCATGGTGCTTAGGCACTATGGCGAGTGGCACATTTTCACCAGTACCCCGAGATCGAATAATCGAGATCGCGTCATCACAATCGCGTAAGCCCAGATTATCAACGAACAATAAATGACCAATATTATACAATTTGTTTACACGCATTGATACTCTGTATTTTTACAAAATATGTAAAAGAAAATGTATCTACCTGGTCATTGTTAACACAGCTGCAATTGGCGAGAGTCTTGTCGATTGGCGCAAGCAAAACTAAAAACAGAATCTTGGACCACATTTCGTATGTTGATTTCATATTCACGTTTCCAGAATTTGTTTGCTTCTTTTTCTTAGGAGACGTTCCCGTCCTGCGACATTGTTTTGTCGAAGCAACCATAGTGGCAATTTGCTTGAAGATGATATCAGACGAATTTATATGTGGTCTGTTTAATATTGTTTTAATGTTGTACGACCCGTCGTGGAGCAGTTGGTTTATGACGGACTGCGGTTCGGCGGTCCCGGGTTCGATTCCCGGCGCGGGCTTT
>JAQGBY010005474.1:0-14602 GCA_034698785.1 Mycogona germanica | reverse complement strand
ATGGAAGGTTGAGGTGTTCAATCACCGGCGCCTTAGACGTTTATCATGAATAAAAGTCGTTATTATTAGTAAAAAAGATCTGCCACTTGGATGATTATTACTTATTTTTTATTGATCAAGGCGGTACTTATCGTAAAGTGTGAAAACGGCGTAAAACGCAGGTAGGTGGCGAATAGATATTACTAAAAAAATACATGACAGAGCGACTCGGCCAAACTCTTAATGGCACCTGGCGCTCAGATACCAATCGAGAATGACGGAATGTCAACTTAAATGATTTTTTGGCATTTCTGGATCAGAACCCAGGAGGATCTCTACCCGTGGTGCGGTGACGCTCGCTAAGGCATGCACGCATTCCCTATTATATTTATTACCAGAGACTTCCGTTTGCCAGAGATATAGGAAATGCGACGGAGGTGGTGGCGGTGGTGAGCAGGGATAGGACTAACCTTCCCCAGAAAAAAGGGAAAGTTTAAGCATTCCTGCATATATATTTACATTATGTATAGATATGGGATGCAGACAGACAGACTGTATAGTGCGCAGGCGCGGTGGGAATTCCTTTTTTAGGAACAGAGGAGAAAGCTTCAGACATGCCAGAGTTCTTCGAACATGTGAAACTACTGCGCAAGCTCGGCGGTACGTGCTGTTTTAGCCCGAATATGCATGCACGAATAACGTATTTTGCAGTGCCTGTATCAAAGTCACCGCGAATCAAACACTGAATCCAATGAGACGAAAGAGGCTAGAGCGCAATTCCAGGTCCAACTTTCAACTTTAAAAAAAGCCAAGGCTTGGCTTTTTTTCGCTTCTAATGTCCGTGGGAGCTCCGTTTAACTCCCGAGATCCCTTGTTCACGTAGGCGCAATCAGAATTTTTTCAATCATTCGCCGAAAATTGGATTGTCGTTTGACCGCAATTTTTTGGAATTCTTGAGCTGGTTTGGAGCCGGTTGCCATTATCTCAAGATTTGAATTTTTAAAAAAAGATGCAAATGATATCGTCGGTATAAGAACAACCTGTTTAACGAGTTTTCTTTTTCTTTTTAATTCACTGAAGTGTATATATATCACAACAGGAGTTTCTGTACTCCTCTCGATACCCCGGGATCGAATAATCTAATAATTTAAACGTCATTCTATTTGACATTAAGTGAATTTAAAAATAGTTCTTTCAAATTTCGCCACTCCAAATTCCCGATTCGAAACGGGTCACAGCATGATTAATGAAGTCTGTGCCGCGGTAGGCAGTAAAATCGCCGAATGACCCGTTCCGAGGCAGTGAAAAGGCGGTGAAAGCTAGCTCATCTTCATCGGCGGGGTCATGCAACGCGAAATGACGAAGCCAAAACACACGTCTGGTCATATTTTCGGAAAATTGCGCTAATTCAGTCTGATTGCGCGTAGACAATAGAGGTGGCGCGCGCGCGGCATACCGAAGCACGACGGTGGCCTCGTGTGTGTGCGCTACAAGTGCAGGCAGGTATATAGTGTCTGTACGTGACGACGTCCGCCCCCACACTAAATCCAACCTCACCTATTTAGACAACGTAAACGCGGCACAAAAAATTAGAGGGGGGATGTTAAGAAAGTCGTGAAAAAACCTCACACGACTTGGCGAAGAGAATAAGACGGAGAACGGGGAGGAGACACGCAGATGAAGAAGAAGAGACCATCAAGTTCTTCAGACAGCCAGAGGTGGAGTTCATTTCGTTACCTGGCGATGGCAGGTTACAATTATGACCGCCAGTGGCGTCAAATTCACAGTATTCACTAGGAAGGAGCACTGTTATGTCAGCCTATAATGAATTAAACTTCAAAGAAATATCGATTAAGTTATGAATCAGCTGCTTGGGTATCAGCAATTACAATGCCAAGGTGCAGCTCCTACGGCACATTAAAAACCGGACAGGACTAATAGTTCGGATGGCGATCCACGTTTATAATTGTCCCGGACGGCCCCTGGCTGGAATGGCCATATTGCTCCTCTGAAGGGAGACAAAAGCTATCGGGAGACAATGAAAAGTCGTACAATTACATGTGTTTGTTCATTGCTTGCCGTTCAATAATAAATAATAAACAGACACCCTGTACAAAAGTACGCCCCCCACCACCACCACCCTCACCCCTCACCCCTCACTCTCCTCCAATTCTATGAAATCCTCCACTTTGTACATTTCATAGGCAGCACAACGCCAGACATATAATGTACGTCTCTCGATGATATTACACGAGCATGTGGGGCTTAAGCATCTTCTCTCTATAGAGCGGAGCGTCCATAAAACTGAAACAAAACGCTTGACTCGGTCTGGGTATGTGCAGGGAGGTGGACGGGGGTTGGGGGTGGGGGAGGGAAGAGGGCGGGTCACAGTTCTATGGACGTCGTGCGCAAAAACGATTCTAGCGGCTGTCATTCGCACTTCGTAACTGGCTTCAACGTCACTTTTGCAGGCTGCACTTGCACTTTCATTTTTTGGTGGCATACTGGGGAATAGAATAGGTAAATTGCGCTTAAGTGTACTTACAGTTTCAAATCTAGTAATTCGGCAATCGATAAAATTAAAAAATACGCGTAACTTTTTCAATCTGATAAACAATTATATAATGAACAGTTATTATTTGGATACAATAAAACATGAAACTAACATTATTGCCAAATGCAAAATAACAGTGTTTAAACATTGTCAACTAAATGTTGAAGAAAATATTCAAAGAAAATTTTCAAAACAGGATGTTATGCAAAATTAAACACAGGATTGTCAGTACGTTGCTCGTTATGGGTTTGCAAAAATGTTTAGAGCAATTGTATCACAGCTGGCAGAAATGTATTATTGCACAATGATAATATTTTGAAAATAAGTGTTTTAAATGATACATGTCTCATAGTTTCTTTATAGCGACAATCTTATAACTTTTTCAACGTAGATATTGTCGCTAATCCATACTAACCCATCCCTACGGCTTCCCACTTACAGTCTGTAACTGCGTGCTAGTTGGATACCCGCCAACAAGTCTACGAATTTCTACAGCAATAGTGCGAATGATCACCACTAGGATCGCACTGTGACACCAACTCGATAAACGCCAACTCACAAGTCACTCACAACATACACGATACATGCACCACTACTTATAATGTAGCAGGGGTTACTGTTGTGTAGTAATATTAACGAGAATTCCGGGAACTTATTTTCGAGAACGACAGAATTGCGACGTTCTATTTATTCGAATAGAGAACTTGCCGCTCTCGCCGATTTAGATAACCGAATATCCGATCTTCCTCTGACCTCGAACAGTACGATTCGTCGTAGCCCAGTTGGTTGTACGACTGACTATGGCTCGGAGGTCGCGGGTTTGATTCCCGGCGCGGGCTCTCGATTATTCAATCCGGGGTCCACCATGTGACAATGAAGCTATTGTCGTTAGTAATCGTTTATATAAATCATTCACCCGAAAATTCATGTACAGTAAAAATGTGCAGTGGGTCGCAAGAGGATATTCGTCCTATTGAGTAGCTATAGAGAAAGAGGCAGGGCGAGTTTCGGTATCAAAAGGAGATAATTTACGAGCATAGAGATGAGCGAGAAAAAGAAAGAGCTATCGTGGGCGTTGAACGGTGGGTCAACGAAAAATCCGGGTCAATTCACACCGATCACCCATTCCTTAGGTGGCGTGCGATAAGTATTTGCAGGTGGGTGACGAACCCCTTCCGTGACGGGACAATTTACATCGGTTTGCGATCCAACCCAATCCTAAGTGATTTTCAATTAATTAACTGGAGGCGACAGTTCCACAATTATTCAGTAGTCCAGCAGTTTTCTATGCAATTTAAAGAACATAGATTTATTGCATTCTAAGAATTTCTTTAAAAAGCGCACTAAAACTTGAGGAGCACCAAAATTATCAAACATTGCCTGCATTTGTTCTGAAGCAAAACTAGATACTGGGAAGCGATGATTAAGAATGCAAATATTTTAAAGTAATAGAGCGATGTAATCCTGTAACTTCATAAGAAACATCACATTCAACCTCCCCCTTACCTCCCTCTTCCCCCGCACAACGCCACCGCCCTCTGTCGCAACAAAACGTCATTCCTCTCGTTCCCAATCCACACACGTTTTTCATCGGCAGGTTTCATTTTATGGGCCACAACGTATTTACAGTTTTCCACGCGGCACTCCGTCAACATGGAGAGGATATGGAGGGAGAGACACTAAAAGTACAATTTCGGGTCGGGTTATTTGGGAGATGGAATATTTACGGTCTGCTGTGTTACTTTTACGCTTCATTCGCAAGTGCATGTGTGGGTGTGAATGGGGTGGGTGGATGGGTTTGCAGTCAGACAAACAAAAACAAAAATGGGCATCCTCCACCGCCACCGCTGCTATTCCCCGACTATTGACCGACAATCTTCTCCCACCCCTCCCCTTCCACTCACACACCTAAATATATCCCAATATTGCGCCACCAACTTCAGTGTGATGTTATCAGCTTCGATATCCACCTGAGACCTCCCTCAGACCTTCAGTCAAACAGTCCCGCCTTTCTTTGGACGCTCCTTACAAATGTCAATCGTAAACGAAAAATATACGACCCCTAAATAGACACAAAAAATTATACTTTTATTTTTTATTTTAAAAAAATGTAATTTTGAAAAATCTGTAGGTACCACTGCTTAACATTGCTTGGATCACTTATTATGATAACAAAAATGCGCAAACAGCAGATTCTAAAATTATTCGACCTTTTGTAACCTTTTAAGGTGCACCTATAAAGTATACCAAATTGAGCAAAATTAAGACGTGGCTTTTCATAAAAAGATTTTTTTGCAATGCGTATATGAACATACTAGTAACCCCGGATAGGCCTATGACGGGAGACATAAGACCAGTTAAGGGCAGCATTTTTAAGAGTTCCACAACTTTTTACGCGCGCTTATACATATTATCATCATTTCATCAACCGGTCGTTGATGAAATGATTCCATATCAAGTTATGACGAAGCCAATGCCATATCTAGTGTGTAACTCGTGTGTGCAATGTTGCTTAAACTAATACAACGTGGATTTACCATTTCAGTTTAAGTAATGCATGAACTTGGGGGTGCGGGGAGGGGTCACCGGAGGATACGGATTGGCCACTTGCGCGTGGAACTAGTATCTTCATCGGCAATAACGTTATTCGAAGTAAATGTATTTGAGTCGAGTAAACCTTATAATGTGTAAATCGCATTTGAGGGCGAACAATTGTACGTTGCTGCTGCGATCGTGAACTATCCGGGAGCTTCCCTGCTCGTCTACAGTATACAGAGTACTCGTTGATGGTGGGCCCACGCACACAATAACAAAAAAGGAGAGCGTTGGCGGCAAAGTGTTTTATTCACCAATCCTTTCTCCCCCCCTCCACCCTATGGGGACAGGAAATGAGCATTTTATTTTGGCGCACTGAAAGGCCGTGCCACCGTTGTTTCTAAAATAAGAGTTCCTGATGGCGCTCCTGCGGGGAGGGAAACGCTGAAAGCTCTCTTTTTAACAAGAAAAACTGGTTGTAGCATTTGAACGACCCTAACATCTTAAAAAGATGCACACAAATAAACGTAAATTATTTAAAGCAATCCAAATAATAAATGACATAAGTTGTACTGTTTACTGAATATGGCACCTTAGATATAAACCTTCAGGCATTATTTATATTTTGTGAAGTGCGACTAACATTTGCAATGCGTTGGAAAAACCAATTAAGGCTTTATAGAGAGCGCCATCTGAAGATGAGGTCTTGTTTGTACTGGGTGCGTTATGAAATAAAAAAAATCAGTCGCGACGTCGCTCAACAGTGTTTGTAGCGTTGAATGCCAACTTGCCGTTTATAAGAATAACGAATCCAGTTATTTAAGTTGAATCACGGGAAAAATATGTAGTGTTGGGTCGCAAAAAATAGCGCGCTCCCTTTTCAAATTGACATCGTGAAGCTCTCGACCGCATGGCCACCACGCGGCAAAGCTTTGAAGCTCAGAAAAACATCACTTATCTAATATCTTTCTTATATAATACACGTTGTAATGCAGGGTTAATTATTTATTTTCATGTTAATCAGATACATAATTCTTAACTGTTATCGGGGGAATACAATGAGACGCGCGTAGTGAAATCGGCGGTCAGACAACCGCTCCTTTGTGTACATGACGCGATAGATATCCGATATCTTCATTCTACCAGGCTTCCCAGAGCGACACTGAAACCCCCTTGCACTTCCGGGACGACGACAACGACTTATCACTCATTCCGTATTCAAATTTCCAACTACTTCGAGGTGGGGTGCGTCTGACTATTCAGTGCCAACCTAGCGCAATGCAGAAAATCAGCAATCACGTTTTTATGATGTTATGCTGGTGCAATAAAAATCCTGTTCCAATTTTTGTTGCCGTTGGAGTTTCGAAGCTTTTAAGAGTTGAGATGAGTTAAACTTTAATGTTGCGTCCAATCTCACTGTTCAGCTAAATAACCAAACCTAACGGGAAAAGACAAACGCGCACCATGATTGGAGGAACTTTGAGATTGTCAACGAATCTCGGACGACAGGCTCGACGTGTAAACCGAACTGGAAGATGCGTTAAAAAAACCGGAGCAATCTTATTTTAATAGCACGTAATTAAAATGTTATCTTTTTATGGAAATGAGCAGGCGAGATGGTTGGGTAGCGCATTTTGTCGAGACTCGAGAGACGCAACTTTTTATGTTGTTGCCCATTTCGTAATGGCATAATGGCATTTTCAGATACACCGTACGTCCTGCTCCCAATAGGGGGCGTAAGAATCGAGCTTCTCGGGGAAAGCAAATATTTTCATTTTGCGGAACGTCTTCTTGCCACACACGATTAATGATAATCATTGGTTAGAAGTGTGGCAGAGTCGGCCCGTAATAATGAAAGCGTTTCCATGTTTTTCGCTCGCAGCAATTCACTAGAAAAATATATACAGTATTGTTGCATCATCGCTTATGGAGCAAAGCAGCACGCGCCACTTGGTTATATTTTCTACCGCTGGTGGCGCTTTCGCTTTCATGTCGGCTCACGATAGCGGCCAAGATGCGAAGGCATTATAAGATAATGCTTAGCCCACTAGTGTACAAGACATTAAACGAATTTAATATCCGGATATCAATTACTGCGGTCACCATCTTTATCCGGTCGGGTTCGGAATTACAACGCAGCCAAACAATGTTAGAGGCCACTCACACCATGCATTTAAAAAAATTGACCACGTCGAATTAAGGACTAGTACCACATATCCACCTGAGATCTCGCACTTGGAAACAGAGCTGTCTGCGAGCGCTTATCTCCAATTGAAGGGGTGAATCTTATTATAGTGGTGTAACTCTGAATTTCTCGAATTTGAGAAACAAGAGGGCTTACTAGATGCGACTATATTATGAAACCAGGAAATGTATCGATTTAAGCGAGTCTTACAGTTGAGGGCGCTGGCATGACAACAATTCAAGCTGCACAGGACCATCAAATGGCACCCATAGTATTCTTCCGGTGTAAGACTAGATCCGAATTCAAAATCCAAATTGACCTAGATGCATATTGAGGAAATTGCCGGATATTTTCATCGCATCGTAAATAAATGCTTGGCATTACTAGACTCTCCCGTAACCTTTTAAGAGAGCAACACAATTTATGTCCAACCTTTCGAATTCCATAAATTATGTGAGTATTTAGTCCACGTCTTTTGCTTATAAGATATGACATACTGTAAGCATGGTTAGGTGCACAAACGTGAGGCCGAGATATGTGGTACGGCGGCCATCTTTGCTGTTTATTTTTGATGCGACGCAATATCCCTTTATAAATGGGTAGAGACGGTTTCGCCGACGCTCACGCAAATAAACGTGTCTGACTAATAGCTGAATATATATGTATTTACAGTGAGTGCATCTGGACTATGTATGTAGGTAGCGAAAGTCTTGCACTTTTGCTCCCCGGCAAAACTTCTCACAAAACCCAGTCATGCGTGTATATAAAGCCATTGGTTATACCACAGCGGCTGATCAACTGCAGTGAGGTTATCGAATACAGTCCAAACTTTGCTGCGCGGATAAAGACCACCTCCATTTAAAAAAATATATATTTTAATAATTTAGATGGTTACCACAAATTCGTGAATTTCAAGAGTTAAAACCGGTGAACTCTGAAATGAATTCCGAAAAAAATAATAAAGGGTTAAGTTCATATGACAAATTTATTGTTTCTGTGTAGTTAGTTCTTCGGACGGTTATATTTTGCTAGAGTTGCCCTTGATATTCATTTCCATCAGTGGTGATAGTTTTTGTATGAAACAAAAATAATTTCTGCCAATGAAAAATTAAATTAAAAATCAATAATTTAAAGTCGAACAAATGGGTGCTGCGCTTCAACGCTATGTGGCGCTCATTTCGTCATTTGACAGGTGTGATGGGTGGTTAAAAATTGTAACAGTTTGAGGCGCTCAGTGACTAATATCCCTGGTTACCACTAGGAGTGTCGGGAATAATTAAATTAAAACACTCGTCGTAGCCCAGTTGACTGTGGCTCGGCGGTTCGATTCCCGGCGCGAGCTCTCGAAAATTTCGATCCCGGGGTACTGGTCGTTCCCCTCGCATAGTGCCTAAGCACCATGAGGGGACGTAACGTCTGTAGTGCGGTTGACTACAATTGATTGGGCCAAAAAAAAATGGATGACCGTTAAGAAAATCTACTTTTGATGCAACGAACCCCCCACCAGAAAGCAATAGTGGATGGAGCCCGATGTCGATGACGAAAGTTTCAGAACCACCGGCCTATAATGTACAGAGTGCGTCGGCAAGTAAAAAAAAATGCATATCCATGTTCAGTGAGAGCAACGGTCTTTGCGTGATACAAATGCAACGCCAAGATGGTTTTGGACCGTTAAATAAATAACGCATACACGCGCGCCTCAAGACTCTCTTGCTCTTTCGGAATCTTCGGATCTTTCGAGCATAGGTATACGGCGATGTTGTGTGTAGGTTCTATGTATGCGTGGAACGGGAGGAAAAACTTTGAAAAAAATCTGCAAAAACGCACCAAAAACAAACAAAAAAAAAAGAGTTTGAGCAAGGCAGAACGACGAAGAATTTCCTCCTGAGTCAGAACGTTGCTGCAACTTTCCAGTTGACAAGAGAAACTGTTACTCGGATGGTTTCAAATTAAGCAGGTGGCGGAAGGTTGCAATCTTAGATGCTGGTGACGACGCTTTCTTTGCTCGCCGTCAAATTCCAATTCACGGCTAGACTCGCAGTGAACGTTTAATGGGCGTTAATCCACAAAGCTAATTAAACTATCAATACACTGTATGTACCATGTAAGCCTGCAACGAGCCAACTGTTACGCCAGCAGAGGGCACCTCAAACAGCCGTCCTTTTACGTGCCCATAGGTCATACAAACGAACAAGGAATGAGGTAATGAACGACCATGTCAAGAATAAAGAAAATAACAACTACTCTATAGCAACTTAGCAAACATGTCGCCTGATGCAGCTGCTCCCAGTTCCCCTACAAAGGTTTAGTAGGATCTCAGGAGGTGAAATAGTACTAGTCGGCGCAAATAGGGAAAATAAAGTTGTAAATACACCAACATAGGAGGTAGAGTGCACAAGCAAAAATGGTTCCTCCAACTCGCAAGCGCGCCAAAGGGACGTGAAGAAAATACGCCCAATCCATAGCGAGCACACAAAAAATAATAAAACTAAAAAAAAAATGTCGAAAAAAGGCGAACGGAAACGAGGAACAACCATATCGAGCGACGAAAACTCGAGTCGACGACAGACCATTCTGACAACATAACTGGGGAATTCGAAACCATCGGCAGGCAATGTGTTAGTAAACCAAGAATGACGAACACATCGCGAGCGCGAGGAACACATCGGATCAACTTGCTGTCCTAACCAACCTGGGTTAACCGTTCTGGGTTAATTAAACTCCTTACATTCACTTTTTAAGAATAGCTATTTCTGAGACGACCTACTGGGTAACAACATTTTTTATATGTGTTCGGCAATACTGAGTTGTAGTTAAAAGTTATAAAATTTATTAAATAGCATCCGCTCTTGACCGCAAAATATGTTTTTGTTTGTTATACAGGGTATTACAGCATAAATTGCTTTAGTCAGAATCTCAATGAGTGAATTTTGCACGATTGGTAAGTTAAGTGACCCATATTTCGAATTACCGATTCTTCGCACAATCCAGAGGATCAAAAAGAAAACAAATGTTACCGCACTCACCAATTTCTTCAGGACGAAAAGAGAACCAAAAACACTTACCTATATGAAGAAAGAGAAAAAACAATATTAAAAAACAGGTCAAATAATGCTTTTGAAATTTTGGCAAATACGATGTAAATGCCAATGATTAGAAAAAAGTAGATAATGAAGCCGACAGTAGTAATAAAAGAAATATAGGATGATTCCTTGGACTGCAATCGAGAGTCGTCAACAAGATCGTCGATAAACAACGTTTATATCCGATCTTCAGGAGAAAAATCAAGAAATTATTGATTTGCGAATTATTTCTTTATTATTCGTTTGTCTTTGTGTTTCGCAAATCTACAATTTCTTAACTTTCCTGAAAATAAACGTTGTTTATCGCCGATCTTGTTGCAGACTCTATTGCAGTCCAAGCAATCATCCTATATTTTTGACAATGATAAGGATAACTCACAGAAGAAAAAACATCAAATTGTTATTGCAGAAATTACAGTGCACACAGTATTTATTTCAAAGCAAGAAAGAAGAAAAGATGAATTTCCTGTTTCTAGTCGAAACTTTGCAATTTGTTGAGCAATTATTTGTAGCTCGTGCAACCTTGGACGTTGATTTAAAAAAGTCTTGCGTGGGTTCGTAACCCGGCATCGATTTTCACATAGCTGCTTACACTGCGTACGCTATTCTATTTAGATTTTTTAATAACAACCCTACGCAAGTCGCAATTGGTTCCCACAGACGACGAATGGATGTGGGAAGGAACCGTCAAGATTTTGAGATGGCTCGCCCAGGGCAACAAGAACATTATACGCCCTCTCTCGCACTCCACTTGTTCACCCGTTGCGATCAGACCCGAGAACTGAGACGCTCCAATGTGACCAGATCTTTGGGGCACAACGTTACCAAAAAATTTTGAATAGCTGTTTCTAGGCTTTTAACAGTTCGCTGGTTCAAGCATCAAAAGGAAACTGTGCTCCACAACCTGGGCAGGTGACCAAGATAAGACCCCATCATAAAAGACTAGCTGCTGACGGGTGGTGAAGGTTTTCAGTCTTGGTCGGCCCTCTCTCCGCCTGCCGACCGAAATTTGAAAATATTGACAGGCCGGTTTGTAATATCAGCGGGCATAATCGGATTACGTCGTCGATGACATGGAGGCTCTCTCTCTCTCTCGCCAGAGTGCCACGAACAGGCCAACGCCGCCCCCATAATACACATGTACACACTCCCACAGAAACTCTGCATATACGCGCATGTAGTGAGGACCCCCACACTGGTGGGGAAAAAAGGGAAAACTTCCGGCAAATTCAAAGAAAGAAGAAAAACAGCATCGACCGCAGCCTTTTATATCGACCAAAATATCACGTACTGGCGGTCCACAAACTTGGCGATGACTTTCTCGATGCCGCACAGAACGCACGCCAAAGGCATTAACTGTTTTACTTCAAAGATGCGCTTCTTTTTCTCTGAAAACTAGCAGCAGTGTTCAAGATTCTTGTAATCAAATCGTTTTAAAAGAAACACTTGTGTTAACTGTTCAATAAAATTCATGGATATTGAAATGTTACCCAAAGGAGTTCAAACGTGAGAACGTTTCTGAACCCGATCAGACTGGTTCTGATCAACTCGGATTCCCGGGTCCACTTGTCAATTCGGGACAAAATCAATTCGAATACGAGGCCCGATTCCTTATTTGTGTCCTTTGAATTGGGGTGACGATTCTGCGACGATTCGCGAACTGTTCGCGAACCGCTACTGTTTATTATGTCCTCAAGAGCCTTTTATAAGCTACGTTCGCCAAGATTACGGCATGTTTAATATAAATGGCGCTGTACATGACAGCGCCTGGGTATATACGCCGTCGATATGGTATAGTCACATTAATTAAAACGTCCCGAGACACCGTCAGGCACGAACCAAAGAAGGTGGAATTCACCATGTAAATTTATCGAAACGATCATGATTAAACCAATAGAGAATTTCTCAATTGGCCTCGCGAAATCTTCAAGACCAAAAGCGGCGATTGCAATCCAAGGAGAAATGTGAACACATTTTTTATTTTGCCTTTGCAATAATTATTCAATTCGAAATTACATGTTTAACATTTTCTAAAACTTACATTTTACAACAAATAATGAAAAATAAGTTTTGAAAATTAGATGCAAAAAAGAATTTCAACATATAGATAGGACAACAATACGGGACAGAAACCGTTACTCAAATCTTATGACTTTGATAAACAAATTTTAGTTTAATAAACAATACAGGCACCTCTTCGACAAGATGTAGAGGAGATGTGGTTCACGAGTATTAATTAGTTAGGCATAGCGAAATACAGCAACAAGCTATTTTCTAAACACGGGTTCGCGGTGTGTATCATTGCGAACAACAACGTGAATGTCAAACCGTTTATTATCAAGCAGTATAGACCACAGAGAAACATGAATCCATTATTAATTTTGGGGTGAAAAGATAAAGGTACATCATACGTATATAAAGTTGATGTCGTTTCGCAAGAAAGCACCAATCTCCAATTTGGATAACAAACGATTTTAACTCGAGTAAACTTTAAATCAACATTTACAATTCATTCGCCGGGGGAATGTACTATTTCGTGCGTCATCGTTCTACAAATATTTTGTTTTAAAAACGGTTGTTTATACTAGGTGTAATTGCATTTCGAGCACAGCAATGGAAACTTTTGTTTCATGATTTGGAAGGTTGACTTGCAGCCTTTTTGCAAAGCCATGATCCGCCGAAAACAAATTTTGGTCTATTTGGGAGTGCAGATTCAACGAGTCAACTCACAAATTCATAGTGACACAGCATCGGAAATTATAATGAATGGAAACAATAACAACGTAAGGCCGGAGGGAGTCTCGAGAAATTAATATGAAATGAAGGAGAAAAATTTACAGCGTTCTTATATTCAGTCACAACGCCTTCAGGGGGAAAGTCGAAATATCGGAAAATATCGAAATATCGAAACCAAATTGGATCAAGTAGAATCAATGATAAATTCAAATTGTTGGCCATTCCATTTTGTTATTATCAAGATAGTTCAAATTTGACATTTAAAAAAATACCAAACAAACAAACATACGAAAAAACTACGAAATTCATGACCTCTAAAAGGACGAAATAAAGTTGTAAATCAAGATTTTCTCGAAATTACAATAAGGTCGTTTTGTAACAGAGCAACAGTATCGGCTTGAGACGGTCTAATGTGAAAACTTCATGAGTAATCTGCCGAAAATCCTATCGCATTTCGCTTCAGGATACATTTTTGGGAGATGACTTCGCATCCAAAGGTACAGGGCAAACATAATATTATATACGGAGTCAATAAATTGGAAGCAAGTACCGATATTGTGATTTATATTGTGTGACACACAACAACGAAAAACTCATCGGATATAACCAGTACGATCCAACCACCGCAAATATCGACAGCGAGAAGGAAATTCTACTCTGTAGTCGATATTAAAAATATTTCCTAAAAGTTAACAAATGCGTTTACATGGACTCTGTATATGCTGGCAACGAAAGGAAACCAAAATACTCTCTCTCGTATAACCAGCACTTTCATGTCACAAATTCAATTTTGTCTATTGGTATATAAACGAACAACAGAAAAACTATATTCTGGTATTGCGTTTACCACCGCGAGAGAACGATTTCAGAGTTTCAGATAGTTAAATAAAGCAAACGAATTGCAAGCGTTATTAATCATCAAATTTGATTAAACAGCTTATAATCACATTCAGACCACAATAACAAACGGTGGAGTGAAATGTCACGTTTGGCACCATGGAACAGAAACAAAATGGCATTTTTTTCCATGGAGCAAAACGTGAAATGGATCGTGCG
Source organism: Mycogona germanica (assembly GCA_034698785.1). Classification (NCBI taxonomy): domain Eukaryota; kingdom Metazoa; phylum Arthropoda; class Diplopoda; order Chordeumatida; family Chordeumatidae; genus Mycogona; species Mycogona germanica. The sequence goes on along the minus strand of JAQGBY010005474.1, from coordinate 474 downwards.
AACCTCCCCCACCACGTCATTTAAACCCTACTACTTTAAGAAAAACGGTCATTCAAAAGTGAACGTTGCCTAACTGTGGAAACAAAATGGTTTCGAAACAAGATCTTACTAAAAAAAATCTTTAAAAAAAAACCAATATACTCGCTTGCACGCACCTTTATTGCACATTCAGAATATTTTTATTTTTTCTTGGAACCATCTGCGGCACTCGTACTTTAATAACACGAAAACTACACAAAAACATTTGTTTTCCATGTCTGAAATTGGAAATCCGGTTAAATTGTTTCAACAACGGGAAAACGAACAAAAAATATATTTTCTATTCCAAGTTGCGGCATAGCGCATGATAGCGGCGCACTGCCTTGCCTAATATTACATTTATCAAACATTTTCTATAATGTTTCATAAAACGATAATAACAAAAAACCCATTTGTTTTCATTGCTTTCAATTATAAATGGATGTCATGGTTTCA